>PVKA01023942.1:0-34898 GCA_004027165.1 Ctenomys sociabilis
GGGGGGGGGGGTGAGAGGGGGTCCTAGTAAGAAAATACATAAGCAGTTTGACAGAATAATCCTCAGAATTCCTCAAATAATTACATGTAGACTTACATATGTCCCAGCAGTTCTACTCAGTTTATTCCCAGAGAAATTGAAATGTAAACAAAATCCCCACATATGTGATGCACAAATAAGAGATTGGGCGTGGTGGTCCACACTTGTAATCCCAGCTCTTGGGAGACTGTAAACAGGAAGATCACTATGAGTCTGAACTAGTAGTGAGACACTGAACACCCTGTAGACCCTTCCCTAAAATACAAAAAATAAAAAATAAAATCATGTTTATACTTGGCTTAAGTAATTCTTTTAAGCTTCCTGTTACCTTCAGCAGAAGATATTCAGAATTTGTGGCAGACGTGGCATGAGGTTGTTGTCCTATATAAAAGCACTGCATTTCACCTCCAGTGAGGCACATAGTTTGCATTATACTTGTCAGAGCTATTTTCATCAAGAAATGCTATCTATGTGTCCCCTTGCCAACATCTTTGCAGAGTTTACAACTTTGAGCAATTTATTGGCATCAGCTATGCAGTACTGCTAAGCAGCTGCTCTGCAGTTCAGCTGCTCTAGTATGCCACCACTGTGCAGATAATTACTACTGAATGGCCAAGGTACGTGCCTCAGTATTCCAGAAGGCCACTTGTCTCCCACATGGAGCTTGTGTGGGCAGTGGTGGGTAGTTTATTCCTAAATTGTTAAAATACAAGAATTTTCCAATTTTTGAACACAATTTCTAAGTTGATGAAGCATCTGCCAAGAACAGGCTAGAACTGGCGAGACTGAAGGGCCCCAAGTCAGCGCACTGCTTTCTACCTGCTTTCTACCATGGGTGCAGTCTGTCCACAACCTATCTTCATGAATCCAAGGGCTTGTTTATCTGTGTCACTCATGGAGAGCCCATGACTGCAGGGAGAAAGCATGGGAGCTGGTCCTGCACCCCTAAATGGCAGCATGCAGACCAAAAGCTATAAGAAACTGGACTGAAATTTAGCACAAAAGAAAAGAAAAAATTGGGCCGACCAGATACTCAGCAGGCTAAAGCACCTGCTTAGGCAGAGCACAGGGGCCAGGGTTGGATCCCCAGCGTACATAACAACCACGTTTATCATAGGGAATTTGTACCTGTGTCAGTGCCACCGCCAGGGCATGCTGAGAGGGTGACTGAGACTGGCCGTGATAGTGTGCACTGTAATCCCAGCACTTGGGAGGCTAAAAACAGGAGGATCACTACAAGTCTGATCTACATAGTGAGACCCTATACACCTTTTGCTAAATACGTACATAAGGTTCAATCCCCTTCCCAAAATAAACAGAGAAATAATTGACCCCTTCCTCACACAAAACAAAACAAGATATTCTGGAGTAGAAAAGAACTTACAAAATACTCTAATTATTTTCTTCAGAAAAATTTGAAAAGTAAGATTTTCATAGGAATCAATGAACAACAGATGTTTGATAACATAAAATCATTAAGTTATTATAAGTAAAAATATCATTTAAGATGATGGAGAAAAAGGTCAAAGAACTCCTAAAATTTTGGAAAGCTGAAAAGATGGATCCCAAACATCAAAGAGCTAAGTGATATGGAAGATTCTGGAGACTAGTATGGATAGAGATGTACACATGGAAATCGAGAGGCTAGCACAAGGGAATAAGAATTGGACACACTGTAGTTCTGTAAATGCACTTGTAAAAGACAAGTAATATTGTCAAAGCACAGTGTTTTCCCATAGTACTCACTCAGAAAATAAGCCACATGTTGTCAAATAACAGAAAAAGAGAACTTGCCAAGATAACAGTAAAAAGAAAATTCAGGATAACAACTGTTCATCAATCTAAAAAGCAGTCAGGCCGGGCGTGGTGGGGCATGCCTGTAATCCCAGCACTCGGGAGGCTGAGGCAGGAGGATTGTTGTGAGTTCGAGACCAGCCTGAGCTACAAAGTGAGCTTAAGGCCAGCCTGAACTGCATAGTGAGACCCTGTCTCAAAAAGACAAAAAAATAAAAAAAATAAAAAGCAGTCAGTAGAAAATTGACCCCAGCAAACCTAATGAAGAAGCCATATAGGGCCGGGGAGGTGGCTCAGGGGAATAAGTGCTTCCCTGGCAAGTGCAAGGGCCTGAGTTCAATCCCCGGTTCCACCTGAAAAAAAAAAAAAAAGAAGCTGTGTAATCTTAGATGAGAAAAAATAGACTAAGTCTCTTAATGAAAAAAAAAAAAAAAAAAAAAAGGCAGGAACTCTGAAAAAAATTTTAAGAAAGTCACAGTACAAGCTCAGGGTGGTAGGCTGAGGGTAGGGGTCTTGACAAGTCTGAAGCCAGCCAGCCCCTACACTTAGAGATGCTGTTTTTTGTTTTGTTGTCATTGTTGTTGTTGTTTACTTTTTAATTAGTTAAACTTAGTGGCACATTTTAGATATACATAACAACCACATTTATCATAGGGAATTTGTACTTGATATAACTTGTTTCCTTCTTTCCCCATTCACTGCCCCACTTCACCCTCTCTTGTTCTTCTCATTTAGAACAGTGTTGCTTTCATTTTTTCTCTTTCTTTCTTTTCCCTTCCTTTCCCCCTCCATTTTCCTTCCCATTTGCACATGTTCGTCATTTTGGTCCTTACTTGCACTTCCAGTTTCTCACACGGGAAGCAATACATTTACACACATGCATCTGATTTGTTTCACTTATGAGCATCCATTTAACTAGACATGTCTTGAGCTTACCCTCCTTTATGGAAGAGTAATATGCCAGATTTGGCTATTACAAGCTGTGCTGCTATAAACATGGGTGCACATATCCCTGTGGTATGACGCTTTTAATTCTTTTAGAAAGATACCAAGAAGGGGAATAACTGGGTCAAGTGGAGCCTCTAGTTTCACTTTTCTGAAGAATCTCCATACTAATTTCTATGCTGGTTGTACCAATCAAGAAAAACTGTTTGAACACATTAAGAAAGAGATTTTTGAGTGTACCTTAGCAGCCTATGAGTTTAATCCCTAGTACCATAGAATAAAAATAATCCAGTTCAACTTGAAAAATGCTTGTTGGATTGTAGGATCCTTTCTACAACTACTTACACTGCAGTGAGCAGTATTTAAGAGCCATTAGATAGGAGCATACATAAACTTACAGACCCATCAGGAAAAGGCAGCTATCAAGGGAAAAGCAGAGTCAAGGGGAAATGAAATGCACAGCTCAAGTTCCAACAGTAGAACAAAACTGTACAGGGGAGAAAGAGCCGTCAGCTGAGAGCTAGACAGTGTATAAGCCAAGCCAGGTATAGGAACAAACCAGAAAACTGCAGGATGGCTTCATGGTACTGAAGGACTGCATTTTGTAGGACAAATACGTTCTCTGATTCTTGCATTTTATGTTGGTTTACTTGCTAGTTCATTTTGTCAGTTTATGAATTGAGATCTCATGAATAGTGACTGTTTCATTGTGACAGGTAATAATATCAACTAGGGCAGGACAATTTATGCCAAAGATTTAGATAACCGATATATTAAAATATATTCCTGGCTGGGAAGGTTCAATGTTGTAAAGAAATCACTTCTTCCTAGTTTTTAATTCCATCCCTATCTCCAAGAGTGTATCTAAGAAAATATATCAGTCATTAACCCTAATATCCTGAGACAGGCACACGAGCAGGCAGCATCTGAAGATTCCTCCATGTACAGTCAGCTCCAGGTGAAGAGAGCACGAGGAGGGGCAGGCAGCCCTGCGGGAGGTGAGCTAGCATGGGCAGTTCTCTAGGGAAAGGTGTTGGAGCCAGACTGATCGTGAGCCAGCGCACATGAACAGACCGAAGTCCTAAATGTTTGAGAAAGAAAAGGAGGAGAAAACAAAATGAACCTAAAGAAAACATGGGAAGACCATAAAAGAAAAAAAATGGACATATTCAACTACATCACCATCAGAAGTTTTACACAGCAAAACAAAATTTAAAGTAAAAATATGAAAGAAAACTTTGCCATTTGAATTAAAGCTGACGACTGATTTTCCCAATATATAAAGAGTTCCTTGAAATGTATAAGAAAATGATGAGGTGTGGTATGTATGCCTGTAATCCCAGCACTCAAGAGGCAGAGGTATGAGGATAGCAGAAAGGTGGAGGCCAGCCTGGCTACAGAGTAAGTCTGTACTGTGTGGGAAACCCTGACTCAGAAAGACCAAAAATGAAGTGTATATGAAAGTGGCCATTTACCCAGCAGAAAGGTGAACCAAAGATAGCAGCCAAAGAGGAAAGACCCTTAAATGGATGAAAAGCTGTTCAGCCTCACAGCAGAAATGCAAAATAGACAGAACCAAACACCATACCAACAAAAATTCAGAAAGGTAACATTGGCTTACATTTCATCAGTAGGAACCTGATGCTCATTGACCCACAGTAGACTGGAGTTTATTCAGTTAATGATTGTGTCAAGAAAACACATGTTTTGACTTTTAAACTAATACTAAAATATTTCCACTACATATGCTTGATTTTGTGTGGTCTGTATATCATAGTATTTTGAGTACTATTTGATGTTAAAGTGAGACTTCTTACATTTGCCATTGATATAAAATAAATCATAGCCAAACATTATAAAACTGAAAGTAATGTATGCTGTTACCTGAATGTGCACTGTACCTATATAATCCTAATAGGAATTTTACAGAATTTTGTTGCTTCTAATGTTTTTTGCCAGGTGTGGTGGCACTACCTGTAATCCCAGCACTAGCAAGGGAGACTGAGGCAGGGTTCAAGGCCAGCCTGGGCTATATAATGAGACCGTTTCCAAAACAACCCAAAAAAATAGTAAAAAAAAAAAAAGTAAATAAAACTAAAAAATTAAGAAAAAGAAAAGGGATTCTTTACCTGAATTTCACAAACTATGCTAATATTGTTCATACTACCCAGTGAACATAGGTAATGTTGTTGTCTAGTGTGATGGCACACACCTGTAATCCTGGTGCTCAGGGGCAGAGGCAGGAGGATCATAAGTTAAAGCTTAGCTTGGGCAACTTTGCAATGCAATTGAAGATGCTGACTTAAATTGTGTGTGTATATGTGTGTGTGTCTTACTGGAGATTGAATTCAGGAACCTGTGCTTGCCAGGCAGGTGCTTATTCTCCTTAGCTATCTCCCTGGCGCACTGACTCAAAATTTGAAACAAAATTTTTTTTTGTAAAGGCTCTGGATTCATCCCCTCAAATTGGAGGGATCTAGTCTGAATGAGGCAAAGACATGCCTTTGCTTTCTCATCTGTCCACCATGGAGAGTGATCTGCTTCCAGTTCCTGCTCCTATACCAGAGACAAAGGACAGCCAAAGGGCTTCACTGCCTCCTGTGGAACCCCGGGGCATGGGGGAATCTCCTCCTTCTGCTGAGCTACTGAGCTCTTGTCCATGCCCTCTCTGTCTCTCCCCCCAGCTCCCCCAGCAATTGTCATGGACTAACCTTGCCTTCACCTTCTGCATCTTTAGAACCCTGGCAGTTTTGCTGAAGGTAATTTTTTTTCCTGTTATTTTATCTTCACATCAAGACAAAAGACAAAGCTTTGTGGAAGGGAGGAAAGGGGAAAGGAGAGAAAAGAAGCAGCTCATGTACAAACTCCCTGTGATGAAAGTGTTCATTACGTGTATCTAAAATGTACCAGTAGGACCTGGAGAGAGAGCTTGGCAGCTTAAGCGCTTGCCTGGCAAGCTCAAGGACCCAAGTTCAATGCCTGAGACTACATGCCATCTGGCCTGGTTCCAAACATGCCTATAATCCCACCACTGGGGAGTTTAAGACAGGATCACTCTGAGTCCCAGCAGCCATAGACCCTATATATAAAAGTACCAATATAATATTTTAAAACCACAAAAATTGTGAATTTGATATGCTAGGAGACATCACTTAGTAAGTACAACAGAAACTAGAGTCTATCATACACCAGACATACTTAACATGAAATCAGTGGCTGTGTTCTTCTTCACTGTGTGGGTACATGCTGTGGCCCAGCCCACCAAGCTGCAGAGGGAACCAGAGTCCTGCCACCCTTCCTCCCAGCTCCTGGCTCAGCCCTGCAGCCTATGAAGGCCATGTGGCCCAAACTCAGCAGCTCTGGTTTAAAATACCCACTGAAGCTAGCTGGTTCTAAATAGAACTAATGACAGCCAGAAAAGAAAGGCCTGTAGGAACTTGCTCTGACAGAGAGCTGCTGTCTATAAACAGATTAGAGGCAGGGAGCAGAGTACCCTTCTCTTGCCGTAAGTTTTGTCTTGGCATGAAGATGAAATAAAGTAATAGGAAAAAATTACACAGCCTGCTGCTGTTCTACAGAGAAATAAAGTTTAGTTGGTCATTTCTCCATAACTTGCGTTTGATGAGTCAATTTAGTAATGAATCATAAGTATCAGACCAAAGTTTTTTACATGGGAAAAAATAATGGGCAAGATAGACTTCTAGAGAAGGAATGACTATAGTCTTTTTATATTCTTTACACAATTCAACATGATTAACTTTCACTCAAAAGACACTGAAGAGGCTGGATATGGCTCTCTTAGCACTCACCTAGCCTGCATAGGTCCCTGGGTTCCACCCTAAGCACTGCAGAGGAAAAGAGAAACAACCAGGCAACTGAAGTTAAAGCCACTTACCATTTGTAAAAGGATAAGGAGATAATATAGGTGTAGAAACCTAAAGCCAGATTAAATGTCACAAAGGCCTTGCTAGGCATGATGGTGCACACCTGCAATCCCAGTATTTGAGAGGCTGAGGCAGGAAGATCCCTGTGTGTTCAAGGCCAACCTGAACTACATAACAAGCCCTTGTCTCAAAAACTATATATATATATATATATATATATATATATATATATATATATATATATATATATATATATATATTTATTTATTTTTTTTTGTCTTTTTTGAGACAGGGTCTCATTGTGCAGTTCAGGCTGGCCTTGAGCTCACTTTGTAGCTCAGGCTGGTCTCGAACTCACAACAATCCTCCTGCCTCAGCCTCCCAAGTGCTGGGATTACAGGCATGCGCCACCATGCCCGGCTCAAAAACTATATTATAATAATAATGTTTGAGCTGCTAATTAGTAGCCGAGAAAAATGGTTTGGATTTTTTTCTCATAGTCTTTGTAAAGAAACTCAGTGGTTTATAAGTGCCTGATAAATTTACTCAACACCTCTGTGTAGAAAAGTAGGGTGGACAGCCCAGCTCTGCATGCACACCTACTGGCAGTCGGCTCAGGGTGCAACTGGCAGCCTTGGGGCTTGAAACCCAGAGGTGACTCCAGAGTCCAGGCGAGCGTAGGCCCTTGGTACAGACTGCAGTTGCCATCCCTGGCATGTTGTTTTCCCCACTTTCCTCATTTCTGCAGTGTAACTGCTTCAGTGTTGCTCCTGCTTGAAGAAAAATATTTGAACATCAATCATTATCAGTCTGTGCCAGTCACATTCGCTGTTTCCTTGTTTTCATGCATCAACAGGAACTGGCAGCCATGAAGCAGATTCTCATTAATATGCATGGTAAACACTCTGAGGACAGCTTACTTCTTACTAAAATACAAGCAAAAAATGCGGCAGAGACCAAGACATCCAAGGCTCTGACTGTGCCGAGAGAACAGGAGGACAACGTATTTATACCCAAGCCAACCCTCTTCGTAAGTATGAGCCTTCAGAGAATCATAGTTCTGAATGTCATGAAATCAGTGGGGATTTTTTTTCTTACATTCATATTGCTTTTTAAACTACTTTAAATTTCTGTCACAGCCTTGAAAGGTCTGTGTTGATGCTTTTCAGAATGTGTGTATTATTTCTTTTGCAGACGATGGCTGAATAATATCCCAAATTTGCGTTGAAATTATCCCAAATCTAGCACTTTCAATTCCCCAGTTCTAGGGTCTGATCATGGGGGGATCAGAAGTACAAATCATGTGCAATGTTCTCATTTACATAAGGATAAAAGAGATGATGCAGCCCCCGCCTACTGGGCCATGTTTATAATCCCAGTGCTTGGGAGGCTGAGGCGGGATCATGAGTTTGAGGCCTATTTGCCACTGTCACTGCTAGAACTGAATGAACAGTAGGTGGGCACAGGGCTGTGATGCACAGGAGTAGCAGCAGGGAGGGCTATGCCCTCCTCTTAGAGACCGAGGACAACAACCCTAGAAAGCACCGTGAGGGCGCGAGTGAGCAGCAGAGTGCAAGTGCTTCAGCAGAGCTGTGATCCCGTCATCACCCCCTCCCTACCCTGAACAAAGCAGATTCTCAGTACAGACACATACTAGGCTGCACAGTGAGCTCAAGGCCAGCCTGTACTGCATGGTGAGACCTTTTCTCTAAAACGTTTGAAGCCAGGCACATGCCTGTAATTCCTGCCCTCAGAGGCTGCAGTAGGAGAATTGCCATGATTTCAAGGCCAGTGAAACCCTGTCTCAAAAAGAGAAATACCTGCTTCACTCCCATTAATACCTGCTTTCCTCTCTAGATAGCTTTAAGCTGGCCAGCCAAGTGATGGGGACCTTTCAGAGACTTGTGCCCAGACTGCAACCCAAACCCACTTATTTATCACAAAGTGCCAACTCTGCAGTTAAACCCGATACTGTTTTGGTAGAAAACAATTCATACATGAAAATCTTTTCTCTTAAAAGAAATGCAATACACATGTCGTAAGTTTGCCACCGCTGGCCAGCCTCACCTCTTTCCTAATCCTCTTTTTTTTTTCTAACCCTCTTTAGGATGTCTCTCCTTTTTCTTAATGAAACCATGTTCTCCCTCCCTCTTTCCTTCCTCTCTTCTCCTCTCCCCTCCCTCTCCCCCTCTCGTTCCTCTCTCTCCAGAGTCTCACCATTTAGTGCAGACTGGCCTCAAAGTTACATCAATCCTTGTGCCTCAGCCTCCCAGCTGCTAGGATTTTAGGCATGCGCCACCACACCTGGCGCCATGCACTGTCTTGCACTAGTTTTGTGCTGCCTTCCTATTCCAAAATACCAAACCCAGTCAGCCTTCCTAGACTAATGAAAGTTGGGTCCTGCCTCAGAGGACTCAGAAGTATTTCTTTCAGTCCCAGCCTCTAACAGTTGTGGAAAACAAAGTAATTATATCTGCCCAACATAATCTTTCTTTCCCTAAAGAAGTGTTACTGGTTAAACACTAATAGATTCTTAATCTAGCTCTTTTTCTGGATTCTGGGAATAATCCACCAGACTTACTTTGTCTGCTCTTAGCAGTCATTGCTCTAATTTTAACAAATACTCTCAATATGTTGTACACCCCTAGGTATGTAGTAATGTTGCAGTTGGCTACTAGGTGACACAGCAGAATGTATCTTTTTTTTCACATTATTTTATTGAAGAACAAATAGCAGTGAGACAGTTTCAAATCAAATTAGTAGGACCAATTCAACAATTAATGCATTGCACATTGTTTTCATAGTGGCTTTTTGTTGTACAAGGTGTATACATGATACTCTGTCTACAAACACTATTAGAGCAGATGCCTCTATTCAATGAATTAAGAGAATGTAGCTGTATACTTTTTTTTAAAGCTGAATTATAATACAGTTTCAATAATTAATACTTTTTACATTGTTATCTTCCTTGTGGTTATCCATAATACAAGGAGTAGACAGGATATCCTGTCCAAACACTATTAGTGCAAATCTTCTCATAGAATTATGCAAAAGTACTGCTTATTTATCCTACCTGTACTGTTTGTACAAACACAGAATGGTTCTTCCTTTGTATTCCTCCTTTTTTGTCCAGTCCTGTCAAATATGGGTATTCTATTGTCATTCAATTATAGGTGCTTGAATTCAGCGAAACAATGCAACACAGTCCAGCCGTCCTTCTTCGGATAATAGTGGGTTATCCGAAGAAGTTGTTGACTAGAGCCATTTACAGTTCAGCTTATTATTATGGCCTTATACAGCAAGATGTGTCTTATCAGGACTTGTCTCCAGGTCATCTTGCACTGCAGTTTCAAGTTAATAGTATCATGTGTCTCTACAACAGCTGTGTGTGTGTGTGTGTGTGTGTGTGTGTGTGTGTGTGTGTGTGTGTGTGTGTGTGTGTTTTAGTACAGGGTCTCAGTATACAGATCAGATTCATAGTGAGCCTCCTGTTTTCAGCCTCTCAAGCACTGGGATTATAGATGCTTGCGCCACCATGCGTAGTCTCATTTGCCCATCACAGCATGCCCCAGGGGCAAGGCTGGCACAGCATGTCAGGGATGGAACCCTGGTCCCTGTGTTGCCTAAAGCAAGAGCTTTAATCCACTGAGCTATCTGGCCGCCCACAACATCTTTCTTAGCTGGTCCCTAAACTTGCAGCTTGGTTTACTATGTACCCACCCTATTAATGCTGTATGACAGTTGAAGATCTTCATTAATTTAAACTATAAATGTAATTATCTTCAACCAGAACATACAAGTTGAGGTCATGTTCCAGTTATGACAGATTTTTATCCAGACATGTGCCCATATCTGCAGTCACAGTGCTAAGTCAGGAAATCTCTAGTTTGAGGCCAGTTTGCACAGTTTAGCAAGATTATGTCTCAACCTTAAAGGGGGCTTGCGATGTGTCTTAGTGCACAGCAGAGGCCCGGAGCTCAGCCTCATTGCTGAAAGAAATGGTTACCTCTAATTTTTGTGTCTAATATACTGCTAAGATACATACCTCCATCTAAAAGAGTCAGTGAAGAACCATGCGTCATAGCGCACAGCTGTGAGCTCAGCACTCAGGAGGCTGAGGCAGGGGGATGGCTATGTGTTTGAGGCCAGCCTGAACTGCATAGTGAAACCTTGTCTGAGAAAAGATAAAAACTAATAATTTCTTATGCAGAATGCCATAGGCCTATGCCCCGAGCTGAGGCAGGAGGATCCCTACAAGTTTGATGCCAACAGGGATTCATTTTTTTTAATGTTCACTGAGACTTGCCTTTACACCAAGTACTATTCTAGGAAAGGATGATACAAAACTTCTTGCCTCTAGGCCACTGTATTCTCTTGAGTGGTGCCTACCCTCATGCTCTAAGGTATACTTGTTTTCCTTGGCCTGAACTCCAGAGCAAGTAAACCTTTACTACTGTTAAAACAAAACAAAAATCCTGCCTCCAGGCCAGGCGTGGTATATGTCTGTAATCCCAAAACTCTGGGAGGCTGAGGCAGGAGGATCACAAGTTCCGGCCCAACCTGGGCAATTTAGTGGACCTAGCAATATAAATTTTTTCTCAAGATAAAAATTTTTAAAGGGCTGAGGATGAAGTTCAGTGTGAAGTTCCTGGCTTCAATCCTCTGTAGTGAAAAACAAAGCAAAAATGTAGTGTCTGTGGAGGCCTACGGTGTTACCTCCATCTCGTCCTGTCGTCCCCATGCAGCCCTCAGAGGGCCTGTGTCCCAGCGCGTGCTTCCTGCACAGCACTGCCACTGCAAGCCACCCAGGCAGGCAGGCTGGTCCCCACACACATCTGGACCCTGGGTGGGGCCAGCACCCTTCCTTTCACCACTACTGGCTGTGTGAAGATAAGCATTGTCCTGGAGCACTGCCCGAGCTTAGCACATGGACCTCTCTTTGATAAAGCCCTGAAGGTAACCTTTTCCGGCTCATCCTTTCAAGCTCATCAGCTCCTGTGGTTTATCAGCAGCCCGTGATGTGTCTTCCACTGTGTGAATCCAGTAGGACTGATGCAGCATCAGTATTCCAAGCATCTGTGTTCCAAGCAGGCAACAAGAGAAGGGAGGAACAGTTCTTTATTGTGTATGCTACTGGCTAGTTTTTTTGTCACTATTTGTTTTGATTTTATTTTTTTGAAAAGTTTGTGGTTCATGCTGACCAGGAGCTCACAGTATACCTCAGGCCAGTCTCAGACTCCTGAGCTCCTCCTGCCTTGGCCTTCTGAGTGGTGGAGGCACAGGCTTGCAGACTCACAAGCTGGAGCTCAGCAGCCAGCTCCAACTGGACACACCCACTGCTCTATTTGTTTTATTTTGTTTTTTGTCTTTTTGAGACAGGGTCTCGCTATGCAAGAGAGGCTGGCTTCAAACTCACTTTGTAGCCCAGGCTAGTCTCAAACTCCCAACAATCCTCCTGTCTTAGCCTTCCCAGTGCTGTACAAGTGTGTAGTTACAGGTGTACACCACCACAGCCCATCTAATAAAGTGCTTTAAACATCAATACTGTTACTGAATAGGGGCAAAGAGGAATGGGGCATCACTTGGGGTGAAGCCCTCATTTTTTAAAAAATATCTTAATTGTACTTATTTATTTGGTACAGGGTCTCTTTTTGGTGGCTGGCATGGTGTGCCCAGGGTTCTGTGACCAGCACAACATGAGGTACCAAGGACCAAACATGGGTCCTTGCATTTGCCAGGCAAGCACTTAGGCCACCAAGTCATCTCCCCAGCCCTGAGGCTTTGATCCCTGGCCATGCCACCATAACGTTAGGTCTGGGGATATAATCCCAGGTGCCCCAGCCCCACCCCCAACACTCCCTGTGCACCCTGTGAACACTGTATGAGGAGGCTCCCTGAGCCCACTGCTAAGGACTGCTGAAAACGGAGAGGCTTGTGGCCAGGCCACATGAGGAGGCCATGTTGCTGTGAGGGTGGACAGTCCCAAGACTGTCACAGTGGAAACAGCTGTGCCCAGGCAGGGAGCTCAGAGGAAAGGGACCAACCAGGTTCTTGGAACAGGGGTGCTGTGGCAGCTTGGAAGTGGCCTTGGGGTCAAACACATTGGCTTAGTGATTGTGACCTCCCGGATTGGAGCAGACATTTAAGGAAGACATTATACCAGTTTTTTATAGTCACTCTCAAAAGATACACACAAATGGAATACATCCCAGCTCACTATTACCACTAGGCCAAAAATAGTACAGGAAGAGAAAACTACAGACCACAAACATCATAAACATAGATGCAAATGCGTTAGGATTTTTGAGGGCAGTGAAACTGCTGTGGGGTGCCGCACTGTATACATGTCTTCATTTTGTTGTTGTGTTCATTTTTATTTTTTTGAGATAGGGTCTCATTGCATAGTTCAGGCTGGTCTTCAACTCACTACATAGCCCAGACTGGCTTCAAATTGTGGTTATACTCTTGCCTCAGCCTCCTGAGGGCTGGGTTACAGGTGTGCGCTGACATTATGTGCAAACCCAAAGACCTCTGCCCCCAGGGGTGCACCATGGTGTAAACAGTGGGTTCAGGGTGGAAATGGCATAGCACTGCCTGACGGGTATGCCAGAGCAGGGAAAAGTGTTGGTAATACTGGAGGCTAGCATACGTCAGGCAGGGAAGGCTCTTACTTCCCAGATGTACTCTATACCAAAAACAGCCTAAATAGTTTTTAAAATTAGAAAACTGGATGTGATATACACCTGTGATCCCAGTGCTCAGGAGAATGGTGCACAGGAATCTCTACAAATTCCCAGCCAGCCTGGGCTACATAGTAAGTTCAAGGTCAGCCTGTTCTGGACAGCAAGACCCTGTCTCAAAAAAAATCACAAAGGTACATGCTGTCACTATGCCTGTGTATACATAGTTGAAAGTACACCCGGGCATGATAGTGCATGCCTGTAATCCCAGCATTTGGGGGGCTGAGACAGGAGGATCGCTTTGAGTTTCAGTGCCAGCCTGGCTATGTAGTGCATTCAAAGCCCTGTCTCAACTACATAGCAAGACCCTATCTCAGAAGGAAAAGCAGAGGGAGGCTCTTCACGGTTCTGGGCAGATGCGTGTGTGATGTAGCCACCGTCGGCGTGCGTCCAGGGAGCCCTGAGTGCCTGCTCCGCCCCAGGCCCCTTGGCTGCTCTGTGCCTAGCACCATAGAGCCTCCTCGGCCACTCAGAAGCTCCAACATGCCATGCTTTGGGTATTGCAATTCTTTAGTCAACGACTGAGTGAACAACTGTCTGTGCTGACTATCCACAACTGTGAGGACATTGTGGCCTTAGATTTGTTTTGGTATTTGGAGTTGCTATAGCTTGTGGCTCCTTGAACCCACTATGTAGCCCATGCTGGCCTGGAATTCGTAGCAATCCTCCTGCCTGTCTCCTGAACAAAACCCAGCTCTTTAGGGTTTCTTGTTTGTTTGTTTGTTTTTAAATAGAAGAAAAAAACAATAAATAAGACATCAGAAATAACACAATTTTTTAAATAAGGTATGTATTCAACAGTGGTCATCATATTGCACATTGCTATCTTCAGTATAGTTGCTCAGATTAGCTATAAGCATACAAACCTGCTCAGAGTAAAAATTTTAAGCGTTAACTACTGCCTTCAGAACAGACAGAAGTTAGTAATATAATTGTTTTAAATATCCTGGATATATATATTATTTTTTCCTCTTTTTTCCTATCTTTTATTTTTTTTTTCCCTCATCCCAATTATTTATTCTTTATGTTCAGTTTCTTTCCTTTACTGTATCTCTTGTACCTTTCAGATTTTATTTACTCTTTCAGGTTGTTACACTAGAAAGACAATATGATGTTAAACATATGGGGCTGATTTATTTCACTTATAAGTATAGACTCTAGTTGCATCCATAGACTCTAGGACTATCCATACCTGTAAAGGCCTCAAGTTTAATCTTTCTTTATAGCTGAGTAGTACTGCATTATATAAAAATACCAGATTACAAAAAAATTCTAAGTCATTTTTATCCATTCCTCAGTTGATGTACATTTGGGTTGTTTCCAAGATTTACCTGTGACAAATTACACTGTTGCTAACATGGATGTTGTTAATATATATTGCTGTGGTACGATGTTTTCAATTCTTCTGGAAAAATATCCCCAAGAGGAATAGCTGGGCTGAATGTGACTTCTAATCCTAATTTATTGAGGACTATCCACACTGATTTCTACAGAGATTGCACCAGTCTACACCCCCACCAACAGTAGAAAAGGTTCCTTTTTCCCCATAGCCTCTCCAGAAATTGTTATAGTTGACTTCTTGATGATAGCCATTCTTTCTGGGATGATATGGACTCTCAGTGTTGTTTTAATTTTCATTTCTCAAATGACCAGTACTGTTTAACATTTTTCCATATATTTGCCATTTGTATTTCTTTCCTTTCTTTTTTTTTTTCAATTTGTATTTCTTCTCCTGAGAAGGAAGTATTCATTTCAGGTGCCCATTTTTTGTACTGAGCCTGATTTTTTTTTTTTTAGTTCTTTATATATTCTAGGTAGAAGTCCTTTGTCGGAATGACTGTTGGTTAAGACTATTTTCCCAGTTTGTGGGTTTTCTTTTCACTCTGTTGGTGATTTCTTTTGATGGGCAAAAACTTTTCGATAAGATGAGGTCCCAGCAATTCTTTGAAGCATATCCCATGCAGTTTGTTTTTTGTTCGTGAACTCTCTGCCTGATCCGATGTCTTCAAGACATCTAGATCTTTAAATTTAGATCTTTAATCCATTTTGACTTTAGTGTATGTCCTTGCTTTTTACGAATTACTTAAAAACAGAATCAGCACCTAAGTCACCTGTGGAGACTGTTGCTCAGCAGACTGGGAAGCAGGAGCCTGTGAGAGATTCCCTCCTCACCTACGAGGCGAGCGCTCATTTCCAGCAGAGAGCAAGGTCTTCGTTCTCCAGCACCCGGCTGAGTTCAGTGAAGCAGCTCTCTGGGCCACCCCTCTTCTCCTTCTAAGCACTGTCCTGGTTTTCTTTTTCAGACCAAGAAGGAAGCACCTGAGTGGTCCAAGAAGCAGAAGACAGCATGCTGAGCTGCACAGGAGCAGCTCTAGCTCCTGTTCACCTGCCAGTGGCATGCCTGGGAGTGCTTGCCGTACCATTTTTTTTACACTGGGAGGACACTGTATCATTATTAACTCCAGAAGTTCTTTTTCTGATGGAAAAAAAAAATCATCTTAATAGTGTATTTTGCCAGGCATGGGGTGCTCACCAGAGGTCCCAGCAGTTGGGAGGCCGAGGCAAGAGGATCACCAAGAGTTCAAGGCCAGACAGGGCTACATAGTGAGTTCAAGGCCAGCTTGAACTACAAAAGTGTAGCCTTTCTCAAAACAACAAAAAAAGTTACTTGGCATTTTCTTAAATAAGTAATTTAAAATTCACTTCATCTAAAATTAATTTCAGCATAATCAAAATGTATGAAGTGCAAATAGTGATATACTTTACATTGCATGTTATCTATTTTGTTACAAAATAAATGTCTTATATCGTATGACTTAGATTTGGGTGCTTCTGTAAATATTCTCTGCATTTTATGAATGTGGTTTATAAATACTTTGATTAGAAAATTTTCTGGGCTACCTAATTTTTGAGATTAAATAACATAATAGAAGCAGGGGAGATAGCACAGCAGTCTATACACCTGCCTGGCAAGCACAAGGACCGGACCTGGGTTCAGTCCTTGGTACCACATTCCGTGCTGCCATACTGGCCACCATTACTGTGCATGATGGTGCATGCTTGTAATACCAGCACTGAGGAGGCTGAGAAAGGAGGATCCCAAGTACAAACTGTGTAGCTAGAACCAATACTGGATTGGATGAATGGATAGATTAGATAGATAGATAGATAGATAGATAGATAGATAGATAGATAGATAGATAGATAGATAGATAGATTTGTATTTAAAAATACAAATATCAAGACACTTTACTGAGGTTTTTTAATTTTTCAATGTAGGGGCTCACTAAGCAGTTCAGGCTGGCCTTGAACTCACAGCAATCCTGCCTCAGCCTCTCTCTCAGGCTCTAGGAACAGATGTGCCCCACTACACCCAGTGACCCAGCTTCAGAAGGGAATCTGGGGACATATGTCACAAATAGGGTCTTGCCTTGCAAGTGCTCAGCTTAAGCCCCAGGACTGCAGTGTTGGCAAGAACTGCATGTAGCTGTGGGAAGCTGGGACAAAACAGTCAGAAGTGAAGACCCAGCCTAGGCATCCTACCATGTAGCTAGATGCTGTCTCAAAAATTAAGAAGGGCTGGGGATGTAGCTCAATGTAAAGGTCCTGGATACAATCCTCAGTACCGCAAAAATAAAAAATGAAGTGAAATAAGAATAATAACAAAGATGCCTAGTCTTTACTGCTTTCTTTGGTTTGGTTGTGGCGGTGCTAGGAACTGCACCTGGGCCTCAATGGACTAGGTGAGTGATGCCCCTCGTGCAGCCCTCCCCTTTGCAGTTTATTGGTTGAACAAGGCCTCCTTCCCCTGGGCAGAGCCGAGCACACCTACAGCTTAGCTGGCTATGCAGACTCAGGCAGAGAGGGTGAGACTGGCGCGCACAGGGGGCGTGCTGCGATCAGCTGGCCAGGGCTGGGAGCCAGCTGGGGGCCTGTGCCTGCCAGGCGAGGCCGGCTACACATGCACACGGCTCAGTGCAGTGCTGCCCTTGGCTTTAGCATGGGCTCCCTGTTGGTGTGTGGCCTGCTCTGCTGGACCTAGTGCACAAGTTTAGCCCGAACTGTGGCCTGGGATTTTCACCTAAAACTCCTATGAGGTTTTTTTGCAGCATTTCGGGTTGATAACTCTTGCTTGGCAACATTTACCATCATCCCTGGCCTCCCTGGAGATGCTGTAATGCACATCACAAACCTGTACATTTGACTTTGTCTTTTGAGCCAGGGTCACTCTCTGTGTTCAAAGCTAGCTTTGAACTCAAGGCGATCTTCCTGCCTCTGCCTTCTGGATGCTAACATTACAGACATGTGACACTGTACCCAGCTTCACCCTCAGAATTTGGGGGGAGTGGATTTTGGGGACAAGGTAGTTCACACTGGCCTTGAATTCACAACACAAGCCTGATGTCAGTGAGCTCAGTGACCCTCCTGCCTCAGCCTCCCAAGTATTGGGATTACAGGTGTGGGCAGCCACCATAGACATCCCTGGCTGACATCTGCATTGTTTTTGCCTCTTGGCTACTGTGATCCTCCTCACTTGTTAACATTGTCTTTTCCTAGACATGTCATTTTCTCATTTAGAAATAGTTTAAAAAATAAATAAATAAATAAGGGCCTAGGGCTGTAACTCTGTTAGAGAGCTTGCTTGAAAACCTCTGACAGATTTTTCTTGGGATGGAGGAGGGGTGGTGGTGGGAATATTCTGTTCTTTTTTTCTTTCATTTTGGGGGTCAGGGTCTGGTGGCTATGTAGTACAGGTTGACCTTGAACTCACTGTGAAGCCCATTCTGGCGTGAAACTGATGCTCCTGCCCTGGTCTCCAGGGTGCTGAGATTACAAGAGTGCCACCACACCCCACTGGTGTAATTTTATTAGTGCACTGAAGGTAGTATCTTTTTTATGATTTATAGTATTTATGAAAATATTTGCAAAAAAATAAACACTTTTTTAGTTGCATTTGCATTTGCTTCAGAGTGGGACCCAGTGTCTGCTTCCCATCGTGAAAACCCTTGCCACTTAAACTTGCTGCGTCCAGGCAGACGCACTGCCATCCCTAACACTGTTAACATCGAGTCTCAGTTCTTTGCATAATTTCCCAAGTGAAGGGAAACTCAAATTGGAGACCAAAGACAGCATCTCTGAGGAGCATGCCCGCTTTTGCAGGAGTGTGCCTCACAACCTGTCACTGAACTGGTACAGCTTTGCTCAGGGTAGGTGTTGAACCTAGTGCCTTACTCAAGGGGCTCAGAGTCAGTGCCCTCCAGCTGCACCCTGAGGTACACCCAGGGCAAATCTTCCCTCTTTTCAGAGAAGAGTGAGCCTGCTGGGTATATAGAGGTCTGCATACTGGCCCCCACCCCAACTGCACCCCTGCACTCTCTGCAGCTGCTCACCCTCCCCCCCCATACCCCCACACCCCCGTATACCCCCACCCCGCCTCTTGCTCTGGGGCACTGTGCACAGGCTAGTCTGCTCCCTGCTTGCCTTACAACCCGCATGCTCAGGCCCATTGCCTCTGCCCTGCACTGTTCCTTCAACTGAAGGACTGGGAGGGGTGCACACACCTCATCCCACATAGAGAAAACCTGTCTCAAAAAAACTGAAAAAAAAAAAAATTTCCCTTTGGGTTTTTTTGTGGGGTGTTGTTTTTCAGTGGTTAGGGGTTTAGCTCCATGCTAGAAAGCCTGTCTAGCAAGGAAGAGGCCCTCTTTTGTGTTTCTCAGCACGGGTCAAACCTAGCAGGGATGCTCTTGATTTTTGAGTGTTGACTGTTAATTTTGTTATTAATTCTAAGAGGTTTTTTTGTTTGTTTGTTTTGTTTTTGTCTTTTTGAGACAGAGTCTAGCTATGCAGTTCAGGCTGGCCTTGAGCTCATTTTGTAGCCCAGACCTGGTCTTGAATTTAAAATGATCCTCCTATCTCAGCCTCTCAAGTGCTGGGATTACAGTCTAGAAGTCTTGATGGAGTTTTGGGGTCTTCATCACCAAGTAATGACAACTCCCCTCCCTTTCCTATCCATATACATTCTGTCTGTCTGTCTGTCTGTCTCTCTGTCTCTGTCTCTGTCTCTGTCTCTGTCTCTCTCTCTCTCTCTCTCTCTCTCTCTCTCTCTCTCTCTCTCTAATGGCTCTGGCTAATGTTTCAGAACTATATTGGATAGGAGTCATGATACTGTACATTCTTGTTCCTGATTTTAGAGTGAAAGCTTTTAGTTTTCATTGCTTAGTATGATGTTGCCTATTGGTTTGTCCTATGTGGCCTTCCTTTATCAGATTGAAGTAAAGAATACCTAACACAATTTTCTGTAGGATTTTTATCATGAATGGGTGTTGGACTGTCAAATACTTTCTGAATCTTGAGATGATCATGTGGTTTTGTTCTTGGCCTTGTTAATGTGATGTTCTCCATTTATTGATACACATATGTCAAACCTTCTGTCCATTTCTGTGATGAATACCACTTGGTCATGGTGTATAATCCTCCTGATGATTTGCTGCATTCTGTTTGCCATTATCCAAGTAGAGACTTTTACATCTATGTTCATTCAGGAGATTGGGCTATAACTTTCTTTTTTGGTTGAATCCTCCCCTGGTTTTAGTACCACGGTAATGCTTGCTTCCAGAAATGAATTTGGGAGGACTGCTTCCCTTTAAATTTCATTAAAGTTTGATTAGTGGTATTTAGTCTTCTACAACAGAAAAAGATAATTTAGCAGTGATTCTGTCAGGACCTGGGCTTTTCTTTGTTGGCAGTTTTTCTTCTGTGTTTTCTGTCTTATTAGAATACAGGTTCTTAAAGTAGGTATCAGTGATATTGTGGATTTGCCCTTCCTAAGTACATGGATTTGAGTCTTCATTTTTTTTTTCTTTTATGAAGATGGATAAGGGTTTGTCAATTTTATTTAATCTTCCAAACTGATCGTGTGGCACATGCCTGTAATCCCAGCATTTGAGAGGTTGAGACAGGAGGATCACTGAGAGTTTGAGACCAGTCTGGAGGCTGCAAGAGTTACCACAGGGCCAGCCTGAACTGCATAATGAGACCCTCTTTTTGAGACCCTGTCTCAAAAAAAAAAAAAAAATCACTCAAAGAACCAACTCTTCGGCCGGGGAGATGGCTCAGTAGAATAAGCACTTCCCTGGCAATCACAAGGGTCTGAGTTCAGTCCCTGGTTCTGCACAAAAAAAAAGAAAGAAAAGAACCAACTCTTGATTCTTGGAATTATGTTTTAGTCTCTCTCAGTTTCCTCCAGCTTTGGACAGTACAAGGCACAGATCCCAAGAAGAACTTGGTATAGTGGCTTTCCTTACAATAGGCTGCCCTGCTTTCTTCCATCTCTGAAGTGTTCTTTTATTTTGCTTTTTCCCTTTATTTGTCCTAAGCTCATTTGGCAGAGCCAGTTTCTCCTCTTTATCTTTTCTGTTTTCAGATAAACTTTGTCATTGCTTTTTGCTTCTTTCATTCAATTCTTTGTTCAAGACAAAAAACCTGGAACTCAACTCCAGAAGGAGAGATAAGCAACCCAGAACCCAGTAAGCTGTATTTGGTAACCCATGTTTAGAAGGAGCTACCTGATAACCATCCTTGCTGGGTCCCATCCTCCCAGGCCTCCAGGCTCCACCTTGTCTTCCTCAAGAAGAAAGGATTCAGTGTCTAGATCCCGAATCTTGGAGAGGTTGATTTGTTGTTGCTTACTGCTGTGCCATCTTCCCAGAAGTCTTAGATTTTAAGTTTTATTAGTACATGTGTCTTGGTTACTTTTCTCATGGCTGAGACAAAATATCTGATGCCCAAAGTTCAGGGGGAAAGCTATTATTTAGCTCACAGTTTGTGGAGGTTCCAGTCCATTCTCAGCTGTCTCCAAGGCAGAGTGGCACATGGCACAGGGCAGCTGTTCATGGTGGCAGAAAACAGCAGAACAGCAAGAGCAAAAGGGAGCAGCAGCAGCAAGGAGCAAGCCTCTCTCCCTCCTTAGGTTGTATTCAGGCTGCCTGCCCAGGGCTGGTGTAGCACTCACACCCAGAATCCCAGTATTGGACCATGAGTCAATCACAAACTACAGAATCCACTCCTGTGACTGCACGAGGCTTTGGGGGGACATCTACACACAAACATAACAGCATGGTCCCAGCACATGGTATATGTACTTTTGGGAATCCATCCATGCACATAATATCTCAATTCTTTCTCCTCTCACCTCTTTTGCCGACATCAGTTTCATTTATTTATCTTGTAAGTCCTTTTAAAGTTACTTATCATACATACAAATGAACAACTAGACTAATAGGCAAAAAAATAAACACATAAGACAATTACACAAAATCAAGACATTTTTAGAGTTTTAGATTATAATCTCCATGCTGTATTACAATAAGTTTTTTCTTCTCCTTTTTTTCCTACTGTCATAGTATACTCTCATGAGCTGTATATCACCTGGTTTAAGTGTGTGTGTGTGTGTGTGTGTGTGTGTGTGTGTGTGTGTGTGTGTGTGTGTCTGAGTTTAGGGTGCATCCATTTTGATGGCACTGTAGTGTTCCATTGTGCATAAGTATCATGCTTATTTTATCTGTTTTTCTGTTGTAGACATCCAACATAGGCTGCTTCCCAATTTAAGTGTTAAGAATTATGCTGCTGTAACACAAGTAGTCACGTATGCTGTAATATGATGTCCTTAGCTCTGTCTGGAAGATCCCTAGGAGAAGAGCTGGCTCAAATGGAGTGCCTAGCTGTAGTGTTCTGAGAGGCCTTCCTACTAATTTCCACAGTGCTTGCACCAGTCTACACTCCACCAACAGTGGCAAAGCCTTACACACCTCACACACACACACACACACACACACACACATACACACACTTTCTGAAGTGATGTGGGATTTTAGCCTTGTTTAAATTCGCATTTCTTAAATGACCAGCGATGTTGAACATTTTTTTCACATACTTCTTGACTGTTTGTAGTTCTTTGTGCGTGGTGTCTATTTCAGATCCCCATTTTTGTATTGGGTCTTTAAATGGGGCTAGTTTTTTTTAAGTTCTTCGTATATTCTAGCTATTAGTCCTCTCTCTGAGGAGGACCTGCCACCCCCCCCCAAAAAAAAAAAAAAAAAAAAAAAGAGGAAAGCAAGTTGGGAGCATGCAGTGCAGCCAGCCCTGACAAAGAAAGCCATCGCCAAATGCTTGAGGTGCTTGGATCAAGGGCAACAGCGCCTTCTGTCAGACATCACCCCCTAGCCTCACTGACCAGTGTGACCTCACCAAAACACGTAGGGCCAGAAATTCTGTGCTCAGCGTAGGCTTCCGTGAGGTGTGCAGCAGCAGCTGGAAGCAGCATGCAGCACCAGTGGCTACATCCCTGGCTTCCTCTGAGTGTTGCCGCACTAACAGAGGAGCCTGGCTCACTCTTACAGAATAAGTTAAAACAAACAAACAAAAAAAAAAAAAAACAAAAAAAGAATAAGTTAGTTTGTGGGCTCCCATTGCAGAAAAAAAAAATAGGATGCATCAATATGAGGTAAGAAAAGAGTTTGATTTGGGGGACACTAGAGCAGAACACCAGTGCTAGGAAAACTGAGGTGCATTTTGAACCAAAGCTGGTTTAGTGGAGGGGTGTTTTTAAATCTAGGGTGGTGAAAATAATTCAGGAGGATAAAGAAGGAGCTTGGGAACAGCAGAGCAGCACAGACTGGCCTCGGAAATAAAAGGAAAGAAAACAGAAACATGCATGAAGTATCTGCCAAAAGTTAAATTTAAAAAATAACTTGAAATCCCTGGCTCTGCCAAAAAAAAAAAAATAATAACCTGAATCAAAACAAGAAAGAAAATCCAGAGCCACAGAGATAGCTCCATGTCTAAGCGCCTGCCTGGCAAAAAGCAAGGACCTGGGTTCGATCCCCAGTACCACACGCCACACCGACCTCAGAAGCCCAGCACTACAAGTCCAAGTTGCGTAGCGAGACCCAGTACCATATAAATAAATAAAAGATGTTTTTTTAAGATTAGCTTTTTTTTTTAATTTTAAAAAAAGGAAGTACAGCTGAAGGGCACTACAAGGAAGCAGTTAAGTCCATGCCTTCAGCATTTGGCGCCCTGGGGTATCAATTGTCTAGTGTTTTTACCTTTTTGTTGGCTTATATTTTGAGAGAAGCTCTCTCTGCATAACCTAGGCTGTTCTCCCCCAGGAGATTCACTTGCCTCAGCCTAACAAGCTCTGGAAGTACAGACACACACCACCACCCATCCTGGACTGCCTGCCTGCCTGCCTGCCTTCTAGCCTTTCTCAAGAAACCTGCAAAGCAACTTATTAAATAAAAGGAAAAATCATGAGTTCCTGTTGACACATCTGACTAGTTTGAATTTTTCTTTCTGAGTTAAAAATAAAGTCTAGTCCTTGTGTCTATGTGTTCATTTGCTGCATGTGTTCCCATCAGCACCTCTGTCCCAGCCTGTCCCCCTCCCTAAGTGACCAGATCATGTGACAGTCACCGGTGGCACCATGGACTAACAGAAGTTTTAGTTCACTCTTGCTTTGTCACTTGTTGTCTCAGATGGTCTCACCTGGTGAGTTCAGACTGGCCTTGAACTCACTATGTACCTCAGGCTGGTCAAAAGGCTTGTAGAGATCCTGCCTCAGCCTCCAAGTGCAGCGATTACAGGTGTGTGTCATCATGTCCAGGTTTTTCTCTCATTACAGTTTTAGCATAGTATTTATAAAGCAAAAAAATTGAAAAAAAAATACAATTGAGACCAGATTTTTCTCTTATTACATAGTTTTAGCATAATATTTATAAAGCAAAAAATTGAAAGAAAAAAAAAACAATACAATTGAGACCAGTTATAAACTAAGGGATAATATGTCATTTCTGATAAATATAATCCAAGATCCAAACCAGCTGAGCATGGTGGCATAGGCCTGTAATCCCAGTACAAATTTAAACCCAGGCAGAATAAAACCCTGTATCAAAATAAAAAACTAAACAAGGGCTGGTGGTGTAGCTCAGGAAGGTCCTGGGTTCAATCCCCAGCACTCATGCACACACACAAATTAAATGAACATTATAAATGAACCTTGACTAAGCCATGCTAAGTCTTCCTTTCTTTGTCTTCTCTTTCTGTTGGACATCTGGTCTCATTACTCAGTTCAGGCAGCCCTTGAATATGCTGTGTAGCTCAGGCACTGCTTCCTGCCTCCACTTCCCAAGTAGGTGGGGCCACTGGTGGACCCACCAGTGCAGCCTGGCGGTGCTTTCGAGCACCACAGAAAGGTTAAAGCAGGTTCTCATTATTTTCTGTATTTCTCTAATAACTGAAAACCTGCTGTTAGTAGATAAATGTAATGAATAATAAAATAATCTAGATGAAGCACTTTTTTTTTTTCCTGTGGTTTGGTTTCCTTTGCTTTTGTTTTTGGGACAGGGTCTTGCTGTATTGTTCAGGCTGTCCTAGACTCACCATGTAGCCCCAGTCAGCTTGAAACTCTTAACAATCCTCCTGCTCTTTCTCCTTCTCTCTGTCTTTCTGTCTCTGTGTCTCTTTTTCTTTCTTTCTCTAAACAGTGAGCTAAAAAAAAAAAAAAAAAAAACCTTTCTTCCTTTAAACACACACACACACACACACACACACACACAATCCTGCCTGAGCCTCCAAGTGCTGGGCTTACAGGCATACACCACCATGGCCAGGTGGACCCTGACTTGGGCATGGGCTCTGTCCTCCCTGGCAGTTCAGATGAACCCTCCACATGGCCAGCACCCAACCACCTGAGGGGCTGGAGGGCTCAGACCCCTTTGAGCTCCAGATGGACTCAGTGGCCTCCTTCGCATCCCCTTCACCCAGGCCTCTCACCCTTCCCAAGCTCTTCCCTCACCCAGGCCTGGGCCACTGTCCACACATCTCTGAGCCCTGGGAGCAGGAGCATGGGCTTCCTAGCCTGGACAGTCACCTCCGTTACAAGTGAGGTAGCATTTGCCCCTGCAGGACAATGGCAGGATGTGCAGGGCCACTCAGGCCTTCAATTTATAGGGGTCAACCTGCTGCCTGCCGCCAGCCAGTGTCATTGTCTCCAGATGTTTATTTGTCCTGTTGGGTTCCACCAAGTCTCCATGCAGAGCCTCTGACGTCTGCTGACTTCCCCTGTCTCTGCTCATAAAAGACGCTTTGTGGCTTGCACACCACATGCAGCACCTTCCCGCCTCGTGCCAGCTGCAGTAATTACATGGTTTTCATGAATTTTCAGAGTTGCCATGGTAATATGATTTTGAAGTCATTGTCCAGATTTCTAATGTCTGAAGATCCCCCCTTTTTTTTTATTTTATTGAGGAACAAATAGCAATGAGACAGTTTCAAAATGATTAGTAAGACAGGTGCAATAATTAACACATTGCATATTGTCTTCATAGTGGTCATTCATAATACAACATGCAGACATGACATCCTGTCCAAACACTATTAGTACAAATCTTTCTTCTCACTGAATTAAAAGAAGGTAGCTGTATATCCTGTTTTGTATATATAGATACAAAATGGTCTTTCATTTTATCCCCTTTTTTTGTTTAGGTTTGTCAGAGATAGGTATTCCATTGCCCATTGCCATTTGAATATTGTAGGTGATAAAGGGCTGGTGAGATAGCTCAGTGAGTTTCCCTGGCAAGTGCATGGGGCCTGAGTTCAATCCCTGGTTCCACCAAAAAAAAAAAAATATATATATATATATATTGTAGGTGTGTGAATTTAGCAAAATAATCCAATATAGTCCTAGTAGTGGGTTATCCGTAGGACTAGTAATGTCAGAAGTTGTTGATTTGAGCCTTTTACAGCTCAGCATGTTAATATGGCTTTACTTTTTATGCCTCTTTTTTATACTTTTATGCTAGATGGTTAAGACCAAGATAAAGTAAAACCTATATAACGAAAAATGTAACTTTTGTATCTGATGAGGTCAGTCAGATCCCCTCATGATTTATCCTGAAACCTTGTGCCACAATTTGTGGATCCTTTGTCAGTGTCAGCCATGTGGATGAGTCACAGCCATTCCTTAACCAGTTTGCTCTCTGTGAAAGCCTGAGAGAATGTTTTCGCTCCATGCAACTCTCCTTAAGCACACACTACATCATCGATCACTTTCCTCTGCGGCCCCATAATCTTGACCAGAAAATTTGGGACACAACTGAGTTATAAGATTTAACATAGCTCTTTAAAAAAAAAAGAGCCAGGTGTGGTGGCACATTCCTGTAATCCCAGTGTTCGGGAGGCTGAGGCAGGAGGATTGTTGTGGGATCAAGACCAGCCTGAGCTACAAAGTAAGTTTAAGGCCAGCCTGAACTGCATAGTGAGACCCTGTCTCAAAAAGACAAAAAATAATAAATAAATAAGAAATATATACTTTAGTAGGCTTGGTGGCACACACCTGTAATTCCAGCACTTTGGAGGCTGATGCAAGAAAATTGCCAGGAGTTCAAGGCTGGCCTGGCCTATATAAAGAGACCATAGCTCCAAAAATAACTGATTCAGGGCTGAAGAGATAGCTTAGCAGTCTAAGCACCTGCCTGGCAAGAACCCAACTTTGGGCTCCAGTACTGCATGCCACACTGGCTCCATGCCAAGCTGGCCACCAAGACTAGGCATGCTGAGCTGGCCACAGGAATGGGCATGGTGACGTACACCTGTAATCCCAGCACTGGGGAGGCTGAGACAAGAGGATCACTGTGAGTCCAAGATGTACCAAAAAATAAAATAACAGATCCAGAGCTCAGGCCTCAAGCCCTAGGGTCCCCAAGATGTGCTTTCGAGCTCACACAGGCCATACCAGTCTGTGGGCTGGGCCGAGGGAGCCCCGTTGTATCCACAGATCCTGCGTGCTCAAGGCCCTGAGCCCATTCCCCCATCAGAAAACAAAACATCTCAGCACTCAAGTGTGCACAGACAGCCCTCAATCCTGGTACCTTCTCCCACATGCTTGTCCTTGCTCACGTGTGACACTTCTACCCATCATAAATCTTGGTTCCTTTCATTCGGGCCCTTCCATTTGTTTCTGATGTGATCATCACGATTTACTTTTCTGAGTAGGACTGGATTCTTACACCTCCAGGAGGGTGCTGTCAACTCTCAAATGGTGCCTCACCTGCTGTACCCCACCCCAAGGGTTGGCCCCTGAGCAGAGACCCTTACACTGAGCTGCAGCCCTACCGCTTGCTGGTTCTTTACCTTGTGACAAGGTAGGGATTCTGCATCGGGCTCCAGCCTCAGCCTTCCAGAGCACTGAGACTGAGGCACACCCCACCATGCCACTTTCAAGCTGCCTTTGACATAAGTTAAAGCCAAGCTCCTTCCCTAGATTGCTACAGCCATGCTGTGTGTACAATGCCTGCTGCCCGTGGTGAGCAAAGAGGGCTTGGAATAACGCGCCTATCATAGTCCCTGCTTGTCTGGAGCAGTGAGGAAGACACTGCCACAGATAGCGCTGGGGTTGTCCTCTCTGGACTGGCAGGGACTGTGGCGTGGCCATGTTCTTATTCCCTGGGGAATCGGGATGGGTGTAGCTTGGTGGAGCATTGTGTGCCTCTGTCCTAAGCTTACTTGAAAAGTGTGCATTCGGCAACACAGTCAAGAAAGAGGTCAAAGGAGGAAATAGCATTTTAATATTTAAAAAGTAGGATCTCAAGTTCTGAGGTTTTTTTTTTTTTTTTTTTTTTTTTTTAAAATGCAGTTTCACTTTGTATAATCCAGGCTGGCCTTGAACTCATGGTGGTCCTCCTGCCTCACCCTCCCAAGTACAAGAACCCCATGCCCAGCTCATGTGCTATGAAATATTAAATCACATGTTCCCATTTTGCAAATAAAGGAAAATATCTAAATGAGAAAGACTAAGTATTTTTTGGCATCCCTGGCACAGCACTACATCTTCAAAATGGAGACACCAGAAAAATTGTGTAGTGAGTGAAACTGAAGAACAACTCCGCAGCTACCAGGCAAGCATGAAGGCCCAAGTTTGAGTCCTGTCACACACACACCCCACCTCCACAAAAGAAGAACGGCTGTCCACTCTATGCCTGTGATGATGGTGGCTATGTCCATAAAAGTGGGAGGGGGAGATGGCTCAATAGAATAAGTGCTTCCCTTGCAAGCGCAAGGGCGTGAGTTCAATCCCTGGTTCCACCAAAAAAAGGGGGGGGGCTAGGGATATAGCTCAGTGGCATAAGTGCCTGCATGAAAAGTGTAAGGTCCTGAGTTCAATCCCTGGTACCAAAAAGAAAAAAAAAAGTCACTTCCCTAAGTGGCTCTTCTTGAGCAGGGCTCCTATGAACTCAAAGGTTTACACTTTAAGGGGGAGGCCAGGGAGATAGCTCAGTGGAATAAGCACTTCCCTGGCAAGCACAAAGGCCTGAGTTCAATCCCTGGTTTTGTCAAACAATAACAACAACAAAAAAAGTAATTATTTTAGGGGCCAGGGATGGCTCAGTAGAATAAGCGCTTCCCTGGCAAGCACAAGGGTCTGTGTTCAATCCCCTGTTCCTCAAAAAAAAAAAAGTGTAAGTATGGGAAGAAGACAAGTGAGCCTGAGAGGGAAAGGACCTCGCTGGAGACCCTGGGCTCCCCTCTCAGCCCTGGAAAGGAAGTGTCATTAATATACCTAGCTGATGAAAATCAGCAACACCCTGGAAAGCCCTTGCTCTTTAGGATCTCTACTTAGTTCCTTCTGCATCTGTTTTTGTTTGTTTTGTTTTTTTGGTACTGGGGATCCAACTAAGTACCTTTTTTTATTTGTATTTTAAAAATAAAAATAAAAGGATCTCAAGTTGTGAGGGTTTTTTTTTTCTTTTTCTTTTTTGAGATGCAATTTCACTGTGTATAATCCAAGCTGGCCTTGAACTCATGGCAATCCTCCCACCTCACCCTCCCGAGTGCTAGAACCCCATTCCCAGCTCACGTGCTGTGAAATACTAAATCGCATTGTCCTCCTCTACTCTTTCAAAACAGGTAAAGTAAAACTTAGCATGTTAGGGGCAAGGAGATAGCTCAACAGAATAAGTGCTTGCCTGTCAAGCACAAGGTCCTGAGTTCGTGCCCTAGTCCCACCAAAAAAATAAAAAATAAATTAGCATGTCATTGTTCTGCAAATCTTCATGCAAAGAGGTAAACCAAACTATGTTTGTTTCATTTTTTGAGACAGTCTCACTACTAAGTCCAGGCTGGCCGTGAGCTACTCCTGATTCTCCTCAGCCTCCTGTGTGCTGGGACTAAGGGCCCCGCACCCAGCTCATTTGGATTTAGGGGATCAGAGGCAGGCAGCTTTGGCAAATGTGCATTAAAAATTACAGAATGTTAGGCCAGGTATGGTGACACACACCTATAATCCCAACACTCAGGAGGCTGGGACAGCAGGATTGCATCAAGTTCAAGACCAGTTTAGGCTATAAAGTAAGCTCAGAGCCAGCCAGAACTGCATAGTGAGAGACTGTTTAAAAAAAAAAAAAAAAAGTGGGTGTGGTTGCGCAGGCCTGAAATCCCAGCACTCGGGAGGCTGAGGCAGGAAGATTGTTGTGAGTTCGAGACCAGCCTGAGCTACTAAGTGAGCTTAAGGCCAGCCTGAACTGCATAGTGAGTCCCTGTCTCAAAAAGACAAGTTATGATTTTTCTTTGACATTGTAAGTACTTTTTCCCCCCCTTTTCAGTACTGGGCCCAATCTGAGGCACTATATCACTGAGCTGTCAATGCCCAGGTCCCTTTTTTATTTTAAAGCAGGGTCTTGGTAAATGACCCAGGCTGTTCACGAACTTGCAATCCTTGAATTTGCAAATCTACGCCTCCCTGGTCTCATGGGTAGCTGAGACTACAGAGGTGCACCCCTGCAGCGGGCTTTAAATTTATCTATTGCAGTACAGGGAACTGAATTCAAGACTTTCCTACCGAGCTGCCTCCCCAGCCCTTTTTATTTTATTTTTAATCTTTATTTACTAACAGGTCTCACTACGCAGCTCAGTAATCCTCCTGTCTCAGCTTCTCCAGCACTGGGATTACTGGCATGCACCACCACATCCAGTTTCAGTGACCAGCACAGCACGTGGCAGGACTACATGTGTACCGGGATTGAACCCGGGTTCTTCCGCTTGCCAGGCAGGTGCTTAGACTGCCAAGCTATCCCCCCAGCCCCTCAGACCTTTTTATTTTGTATTTTGACAAAATGTCTTGTTAAGTCATTAAGCCACCACGGTAAGGTGGAACTTGCAGCGATCCGCCTGCCTCAACCAGCCATCCCGGGCTGCACCTCCGAGGCTAAGCAAGGTACGCTGCTGTGAGCTAGTCCTGGGTGGCAGCCGGGAAGAGCCAGGACTGCAGGGCCTCAGGGTCTTGGAAGGTCAGCGTCTGCACCGCCCAGCCAGCTCCAGGCCCCGGGAGCTGGCTGCCCACACACCCCGGGCCACCCTAGCCCTCAGGCTGCACGAGCTCTTACAGGCCCTTATGCACCCTCCACTTCTGAGATACTCAACATGGTCCTTGTTAAAAGCCAGAGAACTGCTCCTTCCTGCAAGTCCTCGGGCACTCGGGGACTCGACCGGAAGTGGGGGCACTGATAAAATAACAAAATTACAACTGGGGGGCGGTATTTTGAGGCAGGGTCTCAGTTACAACTGGCCTTGAATTTGCGTGGACCCTTATGCCTCAGCCTCCCAGAGTACTGAGAGTATTGACATGTGCATCACACCCACAGCTTGTAATTTTTTTTTAAATCCCAGAGAATGAGAAGTATTTCTTGCTAAAGTGGTGGTGCACCCTTCGAAACCCGGCACTCAGGAGGCTGAGACATGAGGATCTTTGCAGCTTGAGACCAGCCTGGATGACAAAGTGAGCTCAAGGCCAGCCTAAGCTATTCAGCCAAACTCTTGTCTGAAAAATAAATAAATAAATAAATAAATAAATAAATAAATAAATAAATGATATAATCATGGGTCTAAATTATGAGCAAGCAATAGGATTGCAAGTATACTGACTTTAGTAAAGGGCATATGGGTGACATCATTAATCTCCATCATAATCTTAGTCTCAGCAGGTGGGGGAGGATGGCCCACCCCCGGTGAGATAATGGGAAATCTCAAAAGAGTGATAGCAATAATCCCAAACCTGCATTTATCCTTTAGGGAAGTATGCAGATGTGGCCATTGTGACTTTAATCTTTTGGAGATACGCCTCCAGCTGCAACCCTGATGCATTCCCATCTCCTGCTTGGACTCCCTGGGGCCCAGCCCCGTCTGACCAATCGCCAACTGTATTTCTACCTAACTCAGCTGTGCACAACAGCACGTAATCCAAGAGTTCCAAGCCAGAGCGGGCTTCATAATGAGCTGAACTACAGAGCGAGAACCTGTGTTCAGCTAACAAACAAATGGAACCAGCAGAAGCAGAATCTTTGGACAACAGAGACGAATCCCCCCAGAACTCTGCTCCCTTCTCAGGCGCTACTTTCAAATCCCCCATCCATTGCCCTTGTAATCTCCAGTCTTTTTCTACCAGCAATTCCAGGTCCCTGGGTTGTCTACAGAACATTTCCTCTTCCAATTCTACGGAGCTACATAGTTTTAAAATTCTTCAATTATTTAATAAACCTTCAGCCTTGAAGAAAAGTTGAAAGAACAGCGCGGGTCTGGTGGCTCACTCTTCACCCACAAGGCTCAAACGCTAGCATCTTATCACCTGTGCCTTATCTTTTGTCTCCTTTGTTTTTCCTGAGCCTTTGGAGAGTCCTTTGATGATAGACTTCTGCGCTGCTTGGGGTTTCCAGAGCATCTGCTCAGGGGAAGGACGTCTGTCACGCAGGAGAGCACGATGCCGAGATCAGCACGAGGAAACTCATAAGTGTAGTGCTGTGACGAAGCAAGATGCTGTTCAGACATCAGCACCTGTCCCGGGTATGGTAGCACATGCCTGGAATTCCAGCTCTCGGAAGGCTGAGGCAGGAGGATCACTGAGTTCAGGCCAGCCGGAGCTACCCGCTGAGACCCTGCCTCTCCAACTGTCATGCCTCTTCGGTCTCCTGTACTCCAGACAAGTTCCTCAATCTTTGTCTTAGTTTTGGCTTTCTGGGCCAGGATCCTGCTTTGTAGCCCAGCCTGACCTTGATCGCCCTGCCCCAGACTCCCATGTGCTGGGATCGCAGGTGCGCCACCGCAGCCTGGCTTTGACTGTTACAGCTCTGGGTACGCCTCCGCTTCCCGGCAGACCGCCCATCTACTGAGAACTGCTCTGACCCCTTCCCCGCTGGTCCTCACTCCTGTTTCTCAGCGCTCTGGTGGACCTAGGAGCCCTTGCTATGTCTTCCTCCCTCTCTCTAGTTTTGTCTTCCAGCCCGGCCTCTTGGTAGCCATGACACTTGACCTCTCTGCACATGTGTTCTTTGTCCCTAAAGTGAGGAACGACCGCCTCCCCGCTTGCTCTGTCGTGGTAGGGGTAAGAGGCACGTTGGAAAGGAGTTCCCCGGGAAGCTTGGGCCTGGGTCTCCCTGGCATGAGTGCACCCCCTCGCCTAGCTAGCTCTCAAGTGGGGGGTCTGGGCGCTCGGCAGGTGGCTGGTGGCTTCATGCGGCTCCTTGCTGCCCTCGAAGGATCTAAAGCGTCTTCCACACGGTCTCTCCCTATTGCATTGTCTCCATTTCCGAGCCCAGGCCCACCGCTGGCCCGGCGTGGGGCGCGGCCCAGGGCCTTTCATGCCTTGCGGTTCTCCTGACTAAGGTCATCGTTATCCACACAGCCTAGCAGTGGAAATGGCAAAGCCCAGGCCTTCTGAACCTGAGACCTGGAACCTGCTCACAAACAGATTTTCTGGAACATAAGTCAAAATCCCAATTCTCTACTAACTTCAAGTCTCTGCTCAACATTCTAGCCTCATAAACCCTTAATAATTTAATTGATAATTTCTTATTTCTTTTTCCTTCTAGTTTATTCTGTAATTCCTGGTTTTCACCCTCCCAACACATGCACTGCCCCAGCCGGTCCCCCATGTGAATCCTGTGCTCCTCCCATTTCTTCCAGTCACTGATAAAAATATTAAACAGGAAGGGCCTGCCCTGGTGGTGTACACCTGTAGTACCAGCACTCAGGAGGCTGAGGCAGGAAGGCTGCAGGAACGTTGTGAGTTTAAGACCAGCCTGGTCTGCAAAGTGAGCTCAAGGCCAGCCTGTACTGCATCATGAGACCCTGTCTCAAAAAGACAAAAAAAAAAAAAAAAAAAAAAAAAAAAAAAAAAAAAAAAAAAAAAAAAAAAAAAAAAAAAAAAAAAAGCAGGAAAGGCCTGTAATTTCAGCAAGCAGAAACATTGCTTAAAATTCAAATCCAGCCTGGGCTATTTAACAAGTTCAAGGCAAGACCCTGTCTCAGAAAAAAATAATAAAAGTAACTAAGAGATAAGTCAGCAGGGAGCCAGCAGTGAATGGTAGACATTTCCTTCTAGGTTAAAACAGGCTACAAGAAAATTTTCCTGCCTGGTGGGCTGATTCACCTGTCACTACCTCTTTCACAAGAATAGGGACAGTTTCTCTTCCTGCCTCTGGCCTGCCCTTGGGCTACCAGTGCAACCTGACTCACCCCTATTGAAATAATATTGGCTCCTAGGGATTGATGCTTTTCTTCTTACAAATTAACTCTTTAACAGTCTATTCTAGAAACTGGGTGGGTGTGGATCCCAAAATTCTAGTTCCTTTGTAACAGTCACTGACTAGGGAAGGACATTTTTTTCTTTAAGACAAGGTCTCAACTATTGTAGTTCCTGCTGGCCTTAAGCTTTTGGCTCCTCCTGCCCCATCTCCCCAGTAGTAGGATTACTAGTGTATGCTAGCACCCCCAGCTTTGGGAATGTCACTCCTAACCTAGATATTTCCTTCATTTATTTATTTATTTATTTATTTATTTATTTATTTATCTTTATTTTTGTGGAACCAGGAATTGAACTCAGGCCCTTGCCCTTGGCAGGGAGGCGCTTATTTCACTGAGCCATCTCCCCGGGCCTGATATTTCCTTTTTTAAACAATGAGAAAATAAAATCTACCATCTATTAAGCTCACAGTGCTAATGGCATTATTTGGTTTGGGCCAGAATCTACCATAAATATGTCTGTTTTACAGATGTGAATATTGAGCTTTGGAGAAATTTTAAAACTTCACCAGATAGGCTCTAAGTACTGGAGCTGCTAAATGTGTAGTCATGAAGTAGCTTTACGCAAAGTCTTTGTACTATAATTTATTTTATTTTATTTATTTATTTATTTATTTATTTTGTAATTATTTTATTGCTATCAAGGAAATAAAACTCCAGACCTCAGAGTATCTGGGACAAGTTCAAGTTCTCGCCGGGCGTGGTGGCGCATGCCTGTAATCCCAGCACTTGGGAGGCTGAGGCAGGAGGATTGTTGTGAGTTCGAGACCAGCCTGAGCTACAAAGTGAGCTCAAGGCCAGCCTGAACTGCATAGGAAGACCCTGTCTCAAAAAGACAAAAAAAAAAAAAAAAAAAAAAAAAAAA
>PVKA01023943.1:0-34924 GCA_004027165.1 Ctenomys sociabilis
TGCGGGGCGCGGAGCAGGGGGGGGCGCGGGGCGGGGAGAGGGGCGGGGAGCGGAGCAGGGGGGCGCGGGGAGCTGAGCAGGGGGGCACGGGGCGGGCTGCGGGGCGGGGAGAGGGGCTCCGGGCGCGGCCTCCCTCCGACGCCCCCGCGCTGGCTTGCAGACATGGCTCCTTACTACGAAGCCCTGTGCAAGGCCCTGGACTGGCCGGTGGATGCGGACCTCGTCGGCAAGATGAAGAAGGCGAACGAGGAGGAGCTGAGGCGTCTGGACGAGGAGCTGGAAGACGCCGAGAAGAACCTGGGGGAGAGCGAGATTCGGGATGCCATGATGGCGAAGGCCGAGTACCTGTGCCGCATCGGGGACAAGGTGGGCGCGACCCCCGAGCTCCGGGCCCCACGGTGGCCCAGTGGCCTGCACGGCCGCGTAGGCGGTGGTTCCATTCTTACGGCTTTGGCAAAGCCGGGGCCGCTCGCCGTGGTCGCTCGCCGTGGTTCGCTTCTGCTTTTGTTGGAAAGCCCTGGTATGGTGAGCAAGTAAGGAGTCTTTTAGACAGCTAATGCAGTCGTCGTTGATCTTGCTGTACCCCTTGCATCGCTGCGGGTCACCTCGCTGGTTCTGTGTGCGTCCGCGTGTGCTCACAAGCCCTGTAGAGAACGAAAAGTAGTGAGCAATTTGGAGGTAGACCCAGGCCCCAAAAGTTCTCAGGTCGCCCTGCTTATCATGCGCCCTGGCGTTGTTATCTGAGCAGACTTTGGCATGTGGAAATCTTGCTCATTCAGGTTTGCTGCTGCCTAATATTCCAATAGAGAGGGTGCCTTCATGTTTAGCTCTTGGTGAATATGAACGTTCAGCTGGTGGGGCTTTTTGTCTTTTAGTTTATGTATCTTTTACAGGGTCTCAGTACATAGCTCGCACTTGCAGTGATTCTCCTGTTTTCAGCCTCCCCAGTGCTGGGATTACAGGGGTGCACCACCACGCCTAGACCGCCCCCCTGTGTACAAGGGCTGGACCCGCTGCCTGTGGTACAGAGGATCCAGCCCGGTCCCTGCGCTTGCCTAAGCAGGCGCTAAGTCCTGAGCTGGTGCGGCCTTAACTGCTGCAGATGGTGTGCGCACGTCCCCTTGTGTGCATGTGCCGTTCTTCTAGGGTGCTGGTCAAGCCATGAGGTGGAGCTGCTGGTACCCTGAGCAGCTTACCAGGCTTTTTGTGTGGCATTCGCCAGTCTTGGAAGTTTTGTTTGTGACAGGGGCTTCCTGTGTAGCCTAGGCTGGCCTCAGAGTTGTGGTGACCATCCGGCCTCTGCTCCCTGACTGCTGGGAGTGCTGAGTCTTAAACTTCGTAAGCCTAGTAGTGAGTGCCGTCGTTTGAGAGGATGAGCTTTGGCGGTACATCCGGAAGAGTTTACATGGAGGATGCTCTGGTGTGCTGCGCGAGCTCTAGCCATGTGGCCTTGGGTCAGCTCCCACGAGCTGAGCAAGTGTGGCCACGGGGCTTTATTTCCTCAGCTGTCAGACAGGGCTGCGGATAGGGTCTGCTTAACGCTGACAAAGACAAGCAGTGGGACTAGGGTTTGTACAAGCAAGTGCTTAAATGTTATTTAAATATAAAACAAGTTCTTCTGCCCTTATAAATTTAAGATTTGGTCATTGTGAAGATTTGGAGAATGTAGGAAACTGAAATTACTATCTTTAGGCTATACACATGCATGATTTGATTTTAAGAGTAAGGGATCATATCTAACCGCAGGCCTTGAATTAATTTCTTTCTTTATTGTATTTAGTACAATAGGGTCTCATTACACAGATTGGACTTGCAATGACACTCCTGTTTTCAGCCTTCCAAGTGCTGGGATAACAGGCATATGCCACCAGGCCTGGTCTCAGGGACCAGTACAGCATGCGTTACTGGGAATTGAACCCCGGTCCTTGCTCTTGCCAGGCAGGCCCTTAGAGCTATCTCCCCAGCCCTTAGGGCTTGAATTTCAACAAGGACATGCTCAGGCTGGCAGGGAGCTGTAAAATGGTTCTGTTCAGCCCTGTGTCCCTTCCAGGCTCCCTGACTGCTATCGCCCCTGCTCTTCCCGCAGGCATTGTTTCTTTGTGAGATGGCCAACCTGAGTGTCCTTTGGGCAGGTGTTACGTCTTCCACGTGATTGTTGTATTCAGCACATTTGGTGAAATTGCTGCTTTTATATTTCTTGTTAAAAAATTAAATGAAAAAGTGTCGATTTTTGGTTATTTTGTTATTTAAATAATTAGACTGGTAAGTGGTTAAATAACATTCTCTTCTCCTGTTTACTCTTTAAAAAGAATGATACTACTAAATATTCACTAGACTGTTGTGTGACTCTTGCCTTGTGGATATTGCAGATGTTGCAGGCTTGTTAATAGATGCTTTCTCAAGACAGCTTGTCTTTTTGACAGGATCCTACAGATCTTAGTTTTTGAAACAACAGTGTCATAGATTCACCTCTTAACAATCCCTAGTTTTAAAGGCCAGCAAGGTAGCTCAGCAGACTAAGCGCCAGCTTACCCAGCGTGCTAAGGTGGCCATGGAGACTGGGTGTGGTGGCACACGCCTGGAGTTCCAGCGCTGGGGAGGCTGAAAACAGGAGGGTCACTACGAGTTCCAGCGGCATAGTGAGACCTTGTACCAAATACATTAAAACACAAACACACACACGCACAGCCCCTGGTTTCTCTTGGTGGAGGGTGGTCTCAGCATGACCCACCCATAAAGTGAAGCGGGTAGGGTGCAGGACCCCCAGGAGCCTGAGGCAGGAGGGTCATGAGTCCATGGGCAGCCTGGATTACGTAGGGAGATCTGGCTCCAAAAATCCAGCCAAGACAGCTTCTGAAAAGGGCCAAGCATGGACAAGTGGTTTTATTCATGTTCTGTAGTAAAACAGCAGCATCATTTATTCCACTGTGCTTTTGGGTTAGAGATGTATATGTATATGTTTATAGTCTGAGAATCACAGACTGAGGTCCCATAGTCTTTATTTTTATTTCTGTTTTTGTATTTTGTACAGGGCCTACAGGGTCAGTGATGTCTCACTGTACCGCTCAGACTCGTAGTGATTCGCCTGCTTTCAGCCTCCCAAGTGCTGGGATTACAAGCACAAGCACTGATGGCTCAGCTTGCCTGCGGGCAGGGCTGGCATGGCAGAGCGACCCATTATTTTTAAAATGATAGTAATGGGTAACTTACAAGAAAATTATATGTTTAATCTTGACAGGAGGGAGCTCTGACAGCCTTTCGAAAGACTTACGACAAAACAGTGGCCCTGGGTCACCGGCTGGATATCGTATTCTATCTCCTTCGGATTGGTCTCTTCTACATGGATAATGACCTCATCACACGGAACACAGAGAAGGCCAAAAGGTGCTTTGCAGAGTGGGAATTTCTGCCCCCAAGATGTGCTGCTGCCAGGAGATCCTGATTTGCCTATTTTGTGTACAGCTATTAAGTCTGGGCAGATACTGCTGTCATTGTCCCATATTAGCCCTATCTGTTGCCAGGCTGTGAGTGTATGTTTCTGTTTGACAGCTTAATAGAGGAAGGAGGAGACTGGGACAGGCGGAACCGCCTCAAAGTGTATCAGGGTCTGTACTGCGTGGCGATCCGCGACTTTAAGCAGGCGGCCGAGCTCTTTCTGGACACTGTTTCAACATTTACATCCTACGAGCTCATGGACTACAAAACATTTGTGACGTACACTGTCTACGTCAGCATGATTGCCCTAGAGAGACCAGATCTCCGGGAAAAGGTAACGCTGGGCCTTTGTGATTCTTAGTGAAGGGTAGTGGAATGCTTTAGCCAGGCACACAGCCCCAGATGTGTAAGTTTGATTTGCTTTATTGTTTGTAAAAATACGTCTGCTTCTAAAGCGTTTGCCAGTGTGTGCTGGAGGGTGACTTGTGTGCAGTGCGCCTAGCCTGTGCCCATCCATGGTCCGCCTGCGTAATTCTTAGCTAGGCCTTTACTTGCTCTCTGCTTTCATCTCGTCTCCTTGCGTGGCCTTCTGTGACTGACTCGGTTGTTCTTAAATCTGCAGGTCATCAAAGGGGCAGAGATCCTCGAGGTGCTGCACAGCCTCCCGGCCGTGCGGCAGTATCTGTTCTCGCTCTACGAGTGCCGCTACTCGGTGTTCTTCCAGTCCCTGGGTGAGGAGCGTCTCTTTCTGCTCTTTGTCTTCATATTCCGATCCTACATGCAGACGCCAGAGCTGACCGTTAACATCCGGGAAGATGCAGGGGTCGATGACTGGGCCTTTCACAGCACGTGACCCTCCTCGATGGGCAAGGGCGAGGCAGGAGACTGAGCGGACACAGTCTGCACATGGCAGTGGTGCCTGTATTATTAGTGCGCTATTTAAGAGGATGGAAGATGGAGGGGCCGAGGAGATAGCTCAGTGGAATAAGTGCTTGCCTGGCAAGTACAAGGTCCTGAGTTCAGTCCCTGGTACCACCAAAAATTAGGATGGAAGATGAGTGTGTGACAGTTGTGTGCTTGTAGTGTCTGAAGGCCTGAAAGCATGCACTGCCCGGCCTTGGCTGTGGAAGTCCACTTGGTCTGGAGTCTGTGAGCAAGAGGCAGATGTAGGGAGGTGGAGGTGGTAGGTTTTATGGGAAACGATGGGAGGGTGTGGTGTCTCTTTTGGTTGAGATTAACTTATCTTGAGCGCAGGACCTCTGGGTAGAGCACATAACCTGTAGCAGTGCCTGCACCCCTCGGGCTTGCTTCTAGACACCTTCCTGCGTGGGTTTGCCTTTTCTCTGGTCCCAGTCCTGGCATCTGGCTTCCTGGTGACAGTAGGGACTGAGCCAGCTTGTGTTGTCGGGTCATGTGAAAGCCGCTGCCCTGCAGTTTCCTGAGGCTCATGAAGACACTTGCTCTGTCCCGCTGTAGGGCTCAGACGGCCACATTCCTGGACAGCGGGGAGGCAGGCCCTCTCCGGTGGCTGCTGTGTTGTGGCTGGTGTTGGCCAAGTGCCTTGGTACCCAGGCAAGGCTGCGTGTGCCAGCCCGGAGTGCTGCCCTGGATGCCAGAGCATGGTGTCCACCTGTGCCAGTCTCCTCCGTTGCCTGGTTGTCTCCTGGTTACAGCGAGCCTTTCCTCCTCGCCCTCTGAGCACACTGCACACTTCTCGTGCCCAGAGCCCTTACCGTATGTCCCTCTCTTGAGAAGTAAAGATGTAGACCGTATCTGAGCAGGGTTGCGCCAGGTGTGCAGCCGTCCCCGCGAGCGCCGAGCGCCCTGCTTGCCGCCTACAGCCGCCTGTCCCCAGCCAGTCAGCACTCCGTCGTCCCAGGCCTGGCAGCCGCTCCTCCTGCGCTCTGAGGCAGCCTTCCTGCGCCTGTTCTGGGCGCCATCGTGGATCCTGCCGTGAAGCCTTCTCAGCCTGGCATCCTTTGCTGAGCTCAATGCTTTCACAGTTCTTTGGGTGGTAGCATTTATCTTTTGGTGTTTGGAGACTCGGCTTTGCTGTGCAATTCAGGCTGGCCTTGATCTCACAGCCCTTGTGCCTATGTTGGAAGTGTTAGGATTACCAGTATGCACGCTATGCCTGGCTCAAAAAGTTCTACCTTTATCGACATGTATTCCAGATAGGTTAGGTATAAGGACACAAAATGCAGGAGTAGGGGCTGAGGAGATGGCTCAGTGGAACAAGTGCTTCCCTGGCAAGCACAAGGGCCTGAAAAGAAAAAAGAAAATGCGGGAGTGAGCACTGTTCGCACCACTGTGCCTGCATGGTGTGTAGCAGGAAGTGCTCCTGCGGCTGTCCCAGGCCCAGAGCTGCCTCCTGCATTCAAGCCCTGCAGTCGTTTCGTTAAACGCTTTTCATCCTGGTAAGAGGATTCATCAGTTATTTCTGATTTTTGTCTTTTTCTGGGCTTTTTCATTTGTCATCATACCTTCTGTTTCTGTGGTAGAATTTGGAAAGAGAGTGTGTTGTACTTAGGGATACAGGAAGCCCAGATTGGGCCCGTGTGAGCTTAGACAAACAAGGGGCAGACTCCTGCAGAGCTGGGTCCATGGACGACGTACAGCTCCGTGACTATAGCTGTGCGGGGCAGTGGGCCATTCCTCGCTGGGCCTGGCGTCTACTAACTGGTGTGGTCTTGGACTCCTGACAGGGAGTCTACTGACTTGTCCCGCTTGTTGCAGCTGTCGTGGAGCAGGAAATGAAGAAGGACTGGCTCTTTGCCCCTCACTATCGATACTATGTGAGGGAAATGCGGATCCATGCCTACAGCCAGCTGCTGGAGTCCTACAGGTCCCTGACCCTTGGCTACATGGCGGAGGCCTTTGGGGTCGGCGTGGACTTCATTGATCAGTAAGTCCAAAAGCGCCGTGTTAGCTTAGGCTGTAAGGTTGCCTTCTAGATAGGTCAGGGTCTATGTTTTTCCTGTTCGTACTGCTTAACTTCAATGTTAAGGGAGGGAAGATGAGAACTGTTTTCCTAAGTATTTATCCACATGGTCACCTGCGCCAGCTCTGGCTCTCTCAGCCTCACTCTCTGTTTCTTTTCTATGCGGAAAGCAGGCTAGAGAGACGCTAAGCCACCTGGTCTATTGCCCCCGAAAGGCTCCTCCTGCTGTCTGGTTGCACGCTGCCATCTGAGCACTCCGATCTCTTGGCTTCCTCTCCTCCCAGGGTCCAGGCTGCTGCTGTAACTCTGTCAGGCTGGTGGTTAAGCGCCGGGTATTCAGCACGAGTGCTGGCTGGCGTGGCAGGGTCCGCGCCACCTGTCTAGGATTGGTTGGGATCCTGCCCATGCACAATAGCTGCAGGGAAGAGAGTAAGGCACGTCCTTGGGTCACTGCAGCAGGAAGGAACCTACAGAGACAAGAAGATGCAGTCTCACTGTGGGAGCCTAATTTAGGAGGTCACGTTTGCTCTGAGGTCCAAGGAGAGTGCCAGCCACGTGGACTCCTTGATGTGGAAGAGGGGCCACACACACTGAAGCCTTAGGAAGGCCTTGGGCTTTGCAGGACAAACAGCATGGGCATAGTTGCAGAGTGGAGGGGAACAGTGTGGACACAAAGGCCACAGCTGGCCGTGGGCCTTGTGTGGGAAGCGGAGAGCACCTGGAGCTCAGGTTCTCCTTGAAGGTCTCGAGTACAGGTATGTGGTTTCTGGCCATGTTTGAGGTGGGCCATGGAGGGGATATGGTAGCTTGGACTCAGCAGCATGAGAGGGGGTCAGCCGGCCAAAGGGCGAGTGCCGCCTGGGGCCCTGGATTGCAGCACTGGGGTCTTGTACAGGCGGATGTGCCTGTAGCTCTCGGCAGGTCCACATGGGCAGCAGTGAAGAAGGGAGCACCGCGTGGAGGCTGTCTCCTCAGCGAGTCACTTAGACGCGGAGGGTTCCACGGCGCAGTGAAGCCTCGTGTCCTGTTAGCTGCCTGCCTGCCTGCCCGTTTTTTAGCCACTTCAAAGCAAGCAAGTTTCAGGCACCAGCTGGCACACCCCCACATTCCTCGAGGACTTAGCAGTTTGCTGTGAGGGACACTGAGGCTCGGTGCGGTGCATAGAGCCCAGGTGTAGCCCAGAGCCCCACTAAGTCCACTCATTTTCTTCCTTTCTAAGACGTTTTCGTTGTTTCTAGCCAATGCTGAACTGAAGAGAAGGCTTGCCACTTTGCTGAATTGAACTAGTCTGAACTCTTACTGGTGACCAGGGCCTGCATGGCCATGGCGGATGTTGTCCCCTCTGGCTTCAGCGTTGTATGACTAGCTGCAGTGATGGGACAGCTGCAGGAAGTGGACATGGCCCTCGGAAGCTGTCTTGATGCCTGGCGGCCACAGACAAAGCTTGAGACCCATCTTGTCTCTTGGCCCGGCAGCAGGGCTGGGGCTCCGCTGGGCCCTGCCCGTTGCCTTGAGGGTCATCCTCTCCTCAGTCCTGGATGCCCGGAGTTCGCACCGCGCATGTCCCAAGGCTCCGCTTCCTTCCATGGCTCAGTCAGGCACTGCGGGGGCAGCTGCCCAGGCAGTGGGCACCCACTCCAGGTCGCTGTGGCAGGGCTCTTGTTTGAAACTGCCTGATTGTTTCTAGGTCTTACCAGCATTTTCCTCCTAATCTTAACAACTGTTGAGCTGGCTGAAGTTTCGTCAGTGGGACCCTCAGAATGCCAGCCAATCCTCAGCTGGCGCATTTGCAGGGGCTCAGGCTGCAGCGGAAACTTGCCCTGAAGAGACATCTCCTGAGTGCAGCATTTTCCCTGGGGTTCTTGATGAGGCCACGCTGACACCTTTTCTTTTCTCTGATTAGGGAGCTGTCCAGGTTTATTGCTGCGGGGAGACTACACTGTAAAATAGACAAAGTGAATGAAATAGTGGAGACCAACAGGTACTTTTGTTCTGTGTTTGTTAAACTGTCCTGAAAGGGGGCGCTTTCAGGTGCCTTCTTTGAACTGTTTTTCTTTTTTTTTTTTGGTGGAACTGGGGATTGAACTCAGGCCCTTGCGCTTACCAGGGAAGCACTTCTTCCACTGAGCCATCTCCCCGGCCCAAGGTGCCTTGAAGTAGGTCAGTGCTGTCATGGAGAAATGTGACGTTAAGGGGCCGGGGAGATGGTTCAGTGGAATAAGCACTTCCCTTGCAAGGGCCTGAGTTCAGTCCCCACTTCCACCAAAAAGAAATGTGACATTAGATAAGTCATGTTTTCTTGAATGTATTTATAGACCTGACAGCAAGAACTGGCAGTACCAGGAAACCATCAAGAAAGGAGACCTGCTGCTAAACAGAGTTCAGAAACTTTCCCGAGTGATCAACATGTGAAGCCGGGTCCTTCAGCGAGACCACTTTGCGTTTTATAGCTCGTTCAATGCATGTGCTGTTCAGCTCTGTGAAATAAATTCTGTGCTGCTTCTGTCTTGTCTGCTGCTGCTCCCACATGCGCCCCTGTGAGGGTGGGTCCAACCGTGTTACATAAAGCCTCCAATATTTTTTTATTTATTTTAGGGAAGAGTCCACAGAGTGTTCAGGGTCTCACTATTAGATCGGACTCATAGTGATCCACCTGTTTACAGCCTCCCACGAGCTGGGATTACAGGCGCTTGCCACCATGCCCAGTCTCAACTGCTGTCTCAGCAAGCCCCGGGGACCAGGGGTTGGTTGGCCCCTGCACCTGCTTGCAGGTACTTTAGTCCGCTGAGCTATTTGGCCGGCCCTCTTGCAGTATTCATGGTGAAAAGTGTTCTGTGTCCTACGATGACTATGGGGGTTATAGGGTAGCAGTCATAGCCAACTCTGCCTGGGTTCAGTGCTGCCTGCTTCCCCGAGGCGGGCATGCTCCTCAGCTGTGGCCACCTTGCTTTAGGGGAGCACACTGCAGCCCGCAGTGGTTCTCGTGGTGGAAGGCACATGCAACTGCACTGAGCCCTCAGGGTGGGTCTGGTGTGGCATGTGGTGCTGGGGATTGAACCACACCCTTGCCTGATTTTTGCCCAAGCAGGTGCTTTAGGCAACTAAGCTAGCCCCCCCCACCCCTAGCCCTCAGAAGTAACAGGGTCATGACATTACCCCTTCGTAGGGTACCAGTACAAAATTCCAGAGTGAACGCTGTCTTTTAAACTTGGATTTTAGCAAAAGCATTTTTTCCCCCAAACAGGACCAGACTATGACAACAGTAGTGAAGGAATCTGAACAGTTTCCCAATTCGAAACCCAGTGAGTCCATCCAAGGTGGGTGTGGGAAACCCAGCAGAAAGAAGGGACGAGCAGCACGCAGGCTGACAGGGTGGCTGGGAATCCGGCCTCCTGGCTTGAGGCAGGGAGGAGAGACATTTTGCTACGAAGGTTGGGGTCGAGGCGGGGCATTTTGGTGTTTTAGAGTGTTGATGGGAATCACCTGAGTGATGTCATTTAACTGAAAATAACTTGATATAGTTGGGCATTTCTCTGTGATCAAACTGTTGAGTAAAGGGGACAAAACATGACAGCCATGGCAGCCAAATATTGGCAAGTACCGGAAGCTTTATTGCAAAGGACAGGGCTGTGGCCACTGAGTGAGAGGGCCATGGCGTCCGAGGAGTGTGGTGGGGGCCAGCCCGGCAGGCGTTCCTGGAGGTGTGGCGGGTGGGAGGGCTTTTCCTGACCAAGGCCTCGAGGCTGGCCCCCTACAGGTTTCTGAGAACACCCCTGCTCTGTAGACCTTGTCAGTGGTCACTAGAAGTTCTTGAAGCAATTGTGTGAGTGTTGTCTTAAGACCCCAAGTCCTAAAAGTCAAGAGCACATTCTGTTAGACAAGTTGAGAGTTGTGTTCCTTGTATCCATTTAAAGTCAGCAGAGGGCTCCTTCCCCCGCCTGCCATGCTGGCCGCCCCGAGGGCGTGCTGAGCCAGCTGTGGCGTCCAGGTATCATGGCACACACCTAGAATCCCAGTGCTTGGAAGGCTGAACACAGGCTCAAGAGAGTCGGAGCTACATGTTGAGACCCTGTACTAAGTCTATCAAAATAAAAGCTAAAAATTAGCAGAAATGCTGGGTGTGGCTCCCACCCGTGATCCCAGCACTCCGGAAACACGCTGCTCCCTGAGCTGGAGGCCTGTCCGAACTACTCAGCGAGATGAGCCAAAGAACTGGGTGTTGTGGCACACCCTTTAATCCTAGCACTCAGGAGGCTGAGGCAGGAGGGTTGCTGAGAGTTTGAGGCCTGCCTGGGCCAGTGTGAACTGCATAGCGAAACTGTCTCAAAGACAAGAAAAAAAATAATAAAAAGACAAGTATATACAACACAGCAAGAACCTGTCTTGAAAAAATTATGACCTAGAAGTTCTACTCCAAAATATAAAATCAAAAGAAAAACACATGGTCACATGAAAACTCATACAGGAGTTTTGTATGGTGGTGCATGCCTGTAGCCATAGCACTTGGAATTCATAGGAAGTGTCCATCAAAAAAAAAAGCTCATCAAGCTAGGGGTGCTGGCACATACCAGCTACCTCAGCGTCTGGGGCTGAGGCGAGCCCGAGGGCACATAGGGGACTGCACAGTGAGCTCAGGGCTGGCCTAAACTACACAGCCTAACCCTGTCTGAAAACAAAACAAAAAAAAATATTGCTTTTTTCCCTAAAATTAGCAGAATTATGTATTTGACAAATAGACTCAGCTCCGCCCCCAACCCGACTGAGACGGTGTCTGAGTTGCGTAGGCTGGCCATAGGCCACGCCACTGTGCACAGCTGGGTGCCAGTTTTATGGATTGGCCCCTTTTCCTCAGCGCCCCTTACGTGGCTTCCAGTGGCCACAGAGCAAACGTGCCTTCTCCACGAAGGCTGCAGCTTAGCTGTGGCGGGAAGTCTCGGCCCTCCTCCTCTGTGCCTGGACGTGTCTTCTGTCTGTCCCTTCCTTCCGTCACCCACCCCAGCCCATGCACTGAACAAGGGGGCCAGGAGCATTAAGCTAAGCAAGTAGGGAGTGGACACCCCGGCCCGGGACCGGGGACCACAGACAGCACTCTGCGTGGGTGTCGATTTCTTTATTAACAGTAATGTATGCTCACAGCACAGAAATTCAAGCAGTTACATTGAAACTGCTCTGGCATCTTCCCCTGAAGAAATGCTGCTGCTAACATTTGGGTGGACATTTTTATATTTAGTCTTTTGTGATTTTTATTTATTTATTTTGGCTGGCTCAGGATACCTTCAGGGCACGTATGGTGGTGAGGCTTGAGGATATAGGGGTTGAACCTTAGCATCCTGATTGCTGGTGAATCACTTTAATACCTGAGCTAATGGCAAGGCCCCCCAAAGAAAGCTTTATTTCTTGCTCTTGCCAGGGAAGCGCTTATTCCACTGCATCATCTCCCCGGGACGTGATTTTTTAATATAAAGCTGACACGCTTGGAGTCTCTGCCGCTCTGGCTCCCACCGGCACAGCCAGCCAGGCCAGGCAGGTGGCAGGAACGCAGGCCTCTGGCCATGCGGTGGCCGGGACGCAGGAGCAGCGCCACCGCGCGGCGAGCCGCAGCTTGCCCCTCTGCCAGCGTCACTGGGTGAAGGTGACCACCAGCTTCTCAGCAGTAGGCAGAAACATGTATTCCTGGCCATACTGATGAGAAGTTTATAGATAGCTACTGGCTGGTTGTTAGGGGACAGAAGTTTACATTTTTAAAATCGGGTTGCACTGATTAATTTGTTTTTAACAGGTTTTCATGGAGACAAGACCCTCAGGTTTTTTGCCTTTTAGGTCCAGAACCCTACTTTCCACAGAAAACCAAAGTCTCCACTGCCAGGAAAGCTGAGGGTGCTCACACTGGGCAGCGAGTCTGCACCTTGCCCCTTGAAGAAGATACTCATGGCCAGAAGATACTCATGGCCACCCAGGGAGAATGAAAATATATTTGCATGTAGTTTCCTTAGGAAAACAGGTGGCTTGGGCTGCCCAGCCCGCGCCGTGGCCAGCTAACTGCCCTGCGTGCACCTGCACGTGCGCCTAGGAGCAGGACGGCAGCCAAAGCCCTCCTGATGAGTGGGGCTGCAGAGCCAGCCTCGGAGTTCCTCTTGGCCCTGGTAGGTTGTTTATTTAAAGTCTGATTTGCCTGGTTTTAGTCAAATGAGCAAATGCTAAAATAAGATTATAACCAAGCGCTAATTTCACTTGCTAGGTAGCACAGAGCTAAAAAACTACATCTGACTGTTTTAATAGAGGAGGCTGTGTGCTTGGGAGACCTCCTCTCACTGCTTGTGTCGGCCCTAGGCTCACTTGCCACCAAGGCCAAGTCTCTTGTGATGCTTTTTTTAAGTAATAAGGCTAGCTTGTCTTCCCCCAGTGCAAGGTTGGCTTATCACGTGTACCTATGTAGTAAGAGAAATATTTACCAAAAGCTGTATCATGTTACGGTAATCTTCCGTTAGCTCAGAACAACAGCTTTAGATTAATTTTTAACATGCCAAACTACAAGTAATTTTAGGACTATGGACACAGTCTAAAGTCTGTCCATGTGGTTCCTGTGTCCCCTTGGGGCTAGCCTGGCAACTTGGTGCCCACAAGGTGGACTCCAGCATCTGTGCCACCTCCAGCCCAACATGGCTTGGCCTTGACAGCCTGACCAAACTGATAGGCAGTAAGAAACCACTCCTCAGCTTCCAATTCTGAGTCCTTGCTGGGAGGCTAATAAGAAAATAAAGAATCCTCAGCTTTTTTATTTTAAAAAAGGATGATGTATAACTGGTACCCATCGGCCCACGTGGCGATGGGCTGGGGCACCGAAGAGCCACAGTCCCACTGCCTTCCGGTGCCACCCGGGTTGTAGTCACAAGTAACCACACACTCTGCAGTGGCATGGAGGAGGGACAGGCAGACCCGAGCTTGAATACACAGAGGCACACCATTCCTTGGTCGCCCAGGACATGCTGAACACAGAGAGTGCTGCAGTCCAGTCTGAGCTGCCACTGTGGCATCGGAGCATGTGGTCAGGGGTGGGCTGACCTCTTTGTGACTTAGGAATCTTCTGTAATGGCACATCTTTCCCTGTACCAGCTGGGTAAGAAGTAAACAGTCGGGGCCAACGAACGCCCCTTCTCTGGCCTGGGCTCCCCAGGATCTTCCCAGCAAGATCCTCCCTTCATTGCCTTTTTGCAGCTTAGCAGCCTGTCAGTTGCTGGCTCCTTCCAGGGTACCTGCGAAGCTGGGCCCAGGAGTGGTCTGGTCACCTAGTGCTGGCCCCTGTTCTCCCACTCACTCCAAGTATCTTCTCACCTGCCTCTACTTGGAGAACAGCTTGCACACTCCCTGCCTGTTACCTCCAGCGGCCTCCCCTCTGCACACCCACGATGGCCTTCACAGGCCCCCAGCCAGTGCCCCTCCTCCGCTGCTATTCTGCTTGGAAAACAAACCTACATTACACTGATACCTGCTGACCCTCTGTCTGCCCCTGGCCTATGCTGAAGTTCTGTGCCACAGCTCTCTTGACCTGGGCCCTACTTGGCGTGACTGGGCATACTGACTTGAGCAGACCACTGTGACTGAACGAGCCACTCGTGGAGCCTCAGATGATTACCAGGCAGGAGCAACATCCCTTTCAGAAGAGCCGGCTGGCTTCCCTGAGAGAGCTCCTGTACCCCCCTTTAATCAGGCAGCTCCACCCTTCTCACCCAGAGATCACACGCTGGTCCCATTATTCTGGAGAGAAAAACAGGAGAAAAATTCCTAAGTGGGTCAGTAATCTCAACAGTGATGACTCTGGCCTCGCCTCCTCCCTTCCCTGTCCCCCATCTGCCCTCGCTCTGCCACGGGTAAGGGGGGATGAGGTCTATGGGTCCTGGCAGTGGGACATTCAACATGTGCCTGTGCCTCTCTGTCATTCAGGGCCCGAGTTCCTTTTATGGGGGTCTGTGACCAAAAAAGTGAAGATGCAGGCCTGAGCTCACAGCCTGGGCTCTGCCCCCTCCTTGTTGCAGGAGCTGATGTGAGACAGCTCTGAGAAGCCCCTGTAGTAGGGTGGGATCTAGCTGGGGCCTAGATCCCACCCAGCCTGGGGCCTCAGCGAGACCCTCTCTACCAACAGCTGGGGATGGAGCTCCATGGAAGGTCCCAGGTGCAGGCTGCTGTCACAGGGCGCATGTGGGTGCCCCAGAAGGGCCTCCTGCAGGAGCACCTGTCTAGAGCGCGGCGTATCAGCCAGCACACTAAGGACCTCCAGGCACGCACCGAAGCATTGTAAGGGCAAATCGAACACAGCAGCTGCGCTGTGTTCCAAGGTACACCCTCCACCCCACCCCTCGCCTGTGACTCCAAGTCCCACCTGCCGCACAGCTCTGGGCTCTGGGCTCCGCTCCAGGCACACACCCTGTGGATCCCTCCTTCTGTCTCCACATCACACATTTCCTCAAGCTAGAATCTGTTCGCCGGTCTAGCCCCGCCCCGCCCCTTCTTGCTCAGTGCCATGAGACTGCAGGGCCCAGTTTCTAGAGTGGGTTGTTCACCAGTCACACTGCCTGGCAACTGAACAGCTCTTACCTGTGTTATTTCTGTGACTTCTATCCCCAGCATCTCGCCCATCCACATCTTCATAGTCACTGGAATGCCCCACATGCCGTCAATTAATTCTTCAGGAGAGTATTAAGTATGGAGTGCTGGCCCTTCCCTCTAAAATCTCCGTTGGCCAAGTCTCACCTTGGTGTGGGCTTGGCTGTTCCAAAGTGCTGCTGCTTCGCAAAGTGGGAGACCAGACTCACTACCTCGAGTGGCAGATCCCAAGGCACTTGGGGAGCAGGCCCAGAGCCCAGAAGGAAGAGGGTGGAGACTGAAGACCAAAGGTGGGGAGCTCCTCTGCTTCTCCCTGGCAGTCACCACCCCTGCTCTCGGGCACTGCGCTGCCAGGCTGGGTCATCCAGTGAGTCTCTCTGGGCTCGCAGTGACACGTGGGCCAATCTGAGCACGCTCGCAGTGTTCCTGAGGATGGAGTCCTTGACACCAGCACTCCAACCCTGCAGCACCCACCCCACCCCCCTGCCACCACACCAACACACAGTTGTTCTCCCACCTTTCCTGCCACGACCACCCCAACAAGTGTTTCCTTTCACCTAACACCACCTGCCCCTCTCTGCTGGAAAAATCCACATGCCAGCCCTTCCTGCTCGCTGGGCAGGTGCAGGGGAATGAAAATCTCAGGGGCACAAGGTGGTGTGGTCAGCTTCTCCTGGAAGGCGTGAGGCTCCCAGTGAGGGCAGCCTGCTGGGGGGCCATGTCTCTGCAGCCTGGGGGGCGGTGCAGGGAGCACGCTTCCTCCAGGGCACGCAGCAGTTGCTTCTCTTATTTTAAGCAACAACATGTAGGACGATTTCTTTTCAAATGGCAAAACTCCCCGATTTCAAGATAGAAAAGATCACCTCCTACACTGAACACTAAAACACCCGTGTCGCACAAAGCCATGGGAGTGTTCGGCTGGCTCCAGGTGAACGGCATGGTCTGATCCCCACTCAAACCCAGCCTGACTTCAGGCTGACCTGCCATGAGGACAGACTTCTGTGCTTCTCTCAGGTGTCAACTCCCGCCTCAACCACAGACCCTCAGGATGGACAGCAAGACAGTGACACCTTTTCTGCAGTCATTAATTCATCCCAGGCCAGGCTTTCCATCTGGGAAGAGAAATGTCCCCAGCACCGGGCACAGGAGCCCTATCAGGCAGGCTATGCAGGAGCTTCTGCGAGGGAGCCTGACGCCGCAGACATGCGAGGAGGCCAGACGCACGGCAGAAGCGCCCCAGTGCTGTGCGCAGCCAGCCTTGTCTACTGGCAGGCCCTGACTTTACTGTCCGCTTAGCAACATTTGTTCCACAAACTAATTTCTCATAAAGCAAAGCACAACTTTTTCTTATAAATAGTATAAATTATTTTATTTACAGAAACTTGTTACAAAACAAATAGACTATATATTTCTTCTCTTTTAAATATCCAAAGTAATTTTCTATCCCTTGACATTTGTTCCTGTTCTATCCAGCAGCCAACACAAGTCCAGCTGAGATGCTCTTGATTATGTGTACAAATTATCAAACTATTCACACATTTCAACACAGGAGATTGCTCTCAGACCCAAGCTCAGAAACAGCAGAATGCTTCCAAAGGCCCTGCATTCACACGGACAGTATGTAGTGTTCATCTGAATGGTCTGACAGTGTAAAATGTTTTGCACAAAATGTAAAAGTTATTTTCTTCTAAACAATGAAACGTTTAACAATCACTTTTCAAAGTCCACCCCGCACCCCAGCACAGAATGAGACAGGAAGAAATTCCTTGGCAACAGAACTCTCTTGCAGGAAGACAGCTGCCTTTATGAGTTACGCTTTTCAAATTACGCATTTTTTTCAATGTTCTTAGAGGTACTTCTCTGTACTATATTTTTGGAATACAAACACTTTGAATACTCCCCTTTAAATTCTATTTCGTGAGTGGCAGAGCGGACACACGCACGCCGCTGGCTGGCGAGGCCTGGCCCAGGGGGCCCTGGCAACCCGTCAGCAGCTGGGCGCTGTGGCCCGCAAGGGCAGAGCTGCAAATGCCGGCAAGTCACCAGCATCGGTGGCTTCCAAGTCCTGCCCCCTGAAATTTTAGAAACAATATTTAGGTGGAAAAAGCAAACTCCAAAAGTTCAACGAAACATTCAAGTCTTTTTAAAGAGAATCTGTCTAAGCTTAAAACTAGGTTCAGGCACTTTCAGTTTTTTCCGTTAGTTTCAAATCGTATCACATACTAGTAGCATACACGTGCTCGGAGCGCACACAGGCACACACACGCTCGCACGCACACACGCACGCACAACACTAACGCAAGAAAAGCAGTGTGTCGTGTAGTCACATGTGGTCTACTGGGAACTCAGGCAGCGAAGGGGACGCAGTGCCCACTCCACCTGTGTGGCCCCGCTTCCGGGACACGAGATGGGACAGGCACATTCACAGAGCAGAGGCATCCCTTGAGCTGCAGAGGAGGCAGGTCTAGAACTACTGGCTTGGCAGTGAACCACTTCAAATTATAAAAAGGTATTTACTTTTATTAATTAATAAATAAATACTAGATGATCTCAATTGTACCAAAACAGGATATCAGAAAAAAAGACCTGTGCAAAAATACATATTTAAATATGTACAATTCATTTTTAACAAAATATGTCTTCTGAAACAGGGAGACTCCCTATCTACAATAGGACGAGAACCCAAAATAAAGATACAAAAGTAGGTTTTGTATAATTCTTTGTTCATCATTGCAGCACTTTTCTGTAGGTTAAGAAAATTGCAGGAGTTGTCTGAGACTCTATTGGAAAGAATATAAAAATTATCTTGGTTTTAAGTTGATACCAAAGTCTGTCTAGAAACAACCCAACCACTGCAAATTTGGTTCTTGTAAGTTAATTTAATTCAAAAAAATACTTGTACTCCCGTGTTTTGAAATGGTCTTAATTGTTCATAATAAAAAGTTGTTGGAGAAAATAAAATATTTGAACAGTCTAAAATTTAATAGCACTGTTTAGAATAGGTTGTGGCAGGCAGAATCCAAAATGGCTAATTTCCTAATCCCGACATTCTGTGGATTACCGGGAGACATAATGAAATTCAATTAGAACCACAGTCTAAGAAATCAAATGATCAACACTCGCTAATCTATGTATCTACATTATCCTGAATCGGCTTGCTATCATGGATCCTATTCACATCTTTCAGAAAAACATGATCTGTCTATAAATTCCACCACTAAAAACAACTGAATTTATAACCATCAAGTCCCCTGGGCTCTGAAGGCAAGTGCCGCCCATACCCATTGCACTTGTCACCAAGGAGTCGCTAGGTGCTCGGATTCCTGCTCCGGCTCTGCCCCTGTGATGGAACCAGAGTGATCTCTCCTAATCACGCCAGGCTAGCCTATCCACGAGCTCTCAGAACTAGCTCTTGTATAGTAGCTCTTAGAAACATTTACTGATTGCATAATAAGTGAACAAGATATTGTTCGCCCCTTCCTTTAAAAAAAAAAAAATCAGTATTTTACACCAATTTATAGCTAAAGTATCTGCATAAAGTCTTCGTTTTCTTACATAATAATTCTGTAGCAATTCACATTATTAGGCTGGTAACCAAGAATTTATTCATTCTACCTGTTGTTGACTTGAAATTCCCTGAAACTTCAGTTTGTAACCCTAGAAGTGCAGGGAAAGAAGGCTGCACTGGCCAGCTCTGCACGAAAACAGTCAGAGCCTTGAATCTCTCACCCTGTGTCCAGCCACTCTCCTAAGAGGGCGAGGCCCCCAGCCTGGAGCTGAGGTGGTGGCGGCCCAGGTCACCCCAACATTCTGTGGCACCTTCTCGAGCTGTGCCACTTTAACACAGTATGCTTTCTTTTAGAGTGGGGGCCACAAGAAACATCCTGGAGGCTCCGAAACACCAGCAGGAAGATGGCTGGCACAGATCCCCACAAGATCAGGGGCGGGGACTGCACTGCACACCCCAGAGCAGCCTGGCAGGGAGCGGGAGCAGCACCTCCCTGCGCCTGGGATCCACTGCCGCCCAGCCTGCCCCCAGGTCTTCAGCAACAGCTGCGTGCTGACAGGATACTACAGGACAGGGGTTCTGGGGGGAGAGACTGTATTCACTCCCAGGGCTGTCTCCAGAGGGCAAAGGAGCCAACACCTAGGAAATAGTACATCCTAATAATTTTACTTTAAAAAGGCAATTCTTTAAAAAACAGTGGGTAGGACAGTCGACCCCATGTGACATACTGTTTAACATGAAAACCTAAATAATAAAAAAATTCCATCTCTTTGGAAATCTTGGAAGAAGCCCCCCACGGTGATTTTAGCTTTCTCATTCTGGCCCTCAATTTGGCTGTCCATTATCAAAACTAGTTTGCATTATCTTTCTTGTATTAAATCTCACAGAACTGCTTTTGTACCATGAAAATCAGGCCTCCATCTGCGATGGTTTACAATTGCTTCTGGGTGTCAGTGGCTTCAAAGCAGTTTGGAAGTCAAAACTTCTGGTAGCTTCTTACTCTAAATTATTTTCAAAACACTGGGTGATTTTTGTCCCGACATCTTGCATCAATATCCATACTGTAACTCTGATTTTTGTGGGGGTTTTGGGGGGTGCGGAATTGAACTCAGGACCTTACAGGTGCCAGCCAAGCACTGTGCTGCTGAGCTATCTCCCCAGCCCCGCTGTGTTGTCTCAATTCCCCTTCCTCTAGGGGTGCTCAGGGCGCAGCTTTCTCTCTGGAAAGGCTCCAGAGCTAAGGTGCCTCCTTGCTGCAGTGTGACCTACAGAACACAGTGTAGAAGTAATCGGCAGGACAGGGAGAAGGGAAACCCACAGTCCAGCTCTTGCCAACACGTTCCTCTGCCCAGTCAACCAACCTGAAGAGTGGCTCCATGATATCTACAGTTAACAAACAAGAACGGCAATTTCTCACAAACTGGAAGCAAGCAGTCCAGACCACTGTAACACTGATGAAAGCAGTCTGGTGGTGGACCTGACCCAGTGTCCTGTAGGAGTACTCACTGCTCCAGACAACTCCGGGAGCTCCTTGGGCACAGCTGCCTCGCAGGAGCCCTCAAGGCCAAGGACGCTGGGAAGACTCAGGTGTCAGGGAATCCAGCGTGCCGAGTGGAGGCGCAGCACATCCGTGAGAGGGTCCGGCTCGCTCCTCCCCACGCTGTTCTCAGCCATCAGGGGCGCGCCTTTGGCTTTCAAAAGAGAGGGGGTGGGGAGACAACACAGTAAGCAAGGGGCCACGTGCAGCCCTGACTACACAGAGCACCCACCGCAGAGCCGGACCTCAACTTTCCAAGCCTTCGCTGCCCCGGAGGCAATTCTCTCAAGATTTATTTTCAGAAAACCAATTAGAAGAGATGTGGGCCTGGTTCTCTAACTTGGAGAAAGACTCGTTTGCCTTTTGGTTTGGTTTTGTGAGTCTGTGTCCTTGACGGTTTTCCAGGTGGTTGAGTGCAAAGAAAACAAAGTTCCAGGGGCTTGCAGACACAGGTGTGCCAGCTCACACCCTGGCAGGCCATGAGGCCCTGGGCGGGGACCTGGGCTTGGCAGTGGCCAACCTCTGCACTAGCACTGTGGCTGGAGTTGGGGACACTGTCCAAACAAACCTGCCCCTCAGTTTCCCTGAACGCCCCCTTCTACCAGCTCGGTCAGCTCTGCCGGAAACGGCAGGTCACGTTTCTATTTTCCACGAGCAGCATTCCTCACAGCTAGAGCCATGGTTCCTACGAGGCTCTCGTGAGCCCCACAGGCACCTTTCTACAGACATGTGAACTTGGAAATACAACATGTTGGGCTCACCTAGCCTCTCAGCTCTAGCCGTGGCCCCTAGGGTGTGTGCAGTGTAAGCACCAGTACTCTGATGTAGGTCAGCAGGCTGCCTCTAATGTGAACTGAAGCTGGAGCCCATCTACCAAGATGCCCAAGCCAGACAATGTGGGCCCTTCTGGGGGGCAATGGTCCTTCCAGATGGTCAAAGTGCAAGGGCAGACTGGCAGGTGACAAGCCCGAGCCTGGCCAGGGGCTACCCCAACTACACATAATCACGTGTACACTTCTAAAGGGGGCCAGATTTCACATGAAGTTCAGACCTTGAAACTTTTCTTTAAAACTGCTAACGAAAGCGTCAAGGAGCAGAGGCTTCCTGCCCATGTGACCCACCCCACCCTGCAGAAGCACTGCCACCTCTCTCTGCTGGCCCTGCCCCTGCTCTGCTTCCTCAGCTATCCTTGTGTCTGAAGACATAGTGCGCATGCAGGGACACAAGGGTGGCACAGGCATTACACACCCAGGGGGGCCAGGACGCCAAAACTTCTAAGGGATTGGTACCCAGGATGCCGCTGCCCGTGTCATGAACTATCAGTGATAGTGAAGCTTTCAATGACACACACAGCCTACGTGCATGTGTGCCACGTGCATGTGTGCCACGGGCCTGACATAGCCAAGCCCTACTAACTATAGAACAAGAGCCAGGAAGTCCACAGCTCAGGCACAGGACCCCTTCTAGGAAAGCTGCTGGTACTGGGGTGCAAATGGGAGCTGATAAAGCCAGGCTTGCATAGCCCACTGGACAGCTCCTAGCTTGATGTCTGTCAGCAAGGAGTCAGTGTATAGCACAACGCTCATTTTCCCAAGAGCCCTGCTTTAGAGCACCAGACAACATACTAATAGCCCATTATCTAAGCAGCTACTTAGTTGCTATTTCCCCCACACCTCTGACACACTGTTAATTCACACAAATACTGGGGGAAGTTACACAACAGTGAGGGACTTTTGGGTACTTCATAAAACAGCCCCAATGCGGCATTTGAGATGAGTGCTGAGATGAGGAAAGGAAAGAAAAGGAAGATGTAGAAGAGAGCCTCACATTTTAAGTCAGGGCTCTGGGGTGCTGCTGCTGCAATTCCTGCTCGGAAGCAAGGTGAGGAGACACCCTGAAGGATGAGATAAGAGCAGAGATGAGCTGCAATTAGAGCAGAGGGAGCTGGAGAGCCAGCTGCAGGCAGCGACGGGAAGGTCAGGGAGAGACAAGGGAGAGCATGAGAGGGAGTCGCGGCTATCCTGCACCCAGAGCCCACTCGGGCGCCTCCCGCCACAGGACCACGGTCGCTCTGTCAGCTACTAGCGTGGCATGATTCTTCAGTCTTCAGGTATGCCCACACCAAACCCTGTTTGCTACCACCCCTGAAAATAGGGAGAAGATAACAAAGTGACAGTTAACCAGAATATCTGAAATGGCTAAAGGTGAAAAACAGGACAAGCTTTAAGTCTCAATGTATCTTTCTGTAGGTCCCTTGTTTTCAGCCCAGTTTTCCCTCCAGAGGAACCACTGCCTGCAGGGCCCCTCTAGGAAGTGCCACCTCTGGCACAGGTCTGGCTGTCAGGCTGAGCGCTTATTTGCCCAGCCTCATTTGCTGAGGGCACCATCTAACTTCCTTTCCCAGGAACGTCTCTGAAAGGCACCAGAAGCTCTGCAGTGCGGCCTGCTTGGGACTCACACACACAGACCTGTCCTCTCTTCAGGAGGCACCACGAAGGGGCTGGCAGCTTGCAGCCAATCAACTAACCCACACACACGGGTTTATGAGGGGGCGACAGATGCAGGGGAGACCATGGCATGGGGGCTCCAGGTCACTTCCTACCTGGTGAAGGAGGGGACTGCTTGTCAGGCCTTGCGCCCCAGGGATGGTGCCTGTGTGTTTCATGTGGACGTTGTTCACGGGTGGCAATTTGGCAACTTTTGTGGGTTTGCTACTGCTGTTGTTGACGCTGCTTGAGCCTGGGGTACACTTTCTCTTCTTTCCTATGAGCTTGTCCAGAGGAGTGTGTGAGTGGGAGAAATTGCTATGAGAGTTGACAGGCAGCTCACTGGCCTGGTGCACAAACGGGCCAAGGGAGAGTGTGGAATCGCTGCTGTTCACCATCACACTCATGCGCTTGATGGGCTCCGCAGGGCTCCCGCCAGGGGGGCCTCTCCCCAGCTGCTCGTGCCGGAGGCTCCCCGAGTGCGTGCGGTTGGTCACACAGTTGAGGCCCACACCGTGGGAAGATGTCACTGTGGGCAGGGGGGGCGGCCCAGGGTGAGCCACACAGTGTTTCCTGAAGGACTCCGTGGAATGAGAAGAAGGGGAAGAGTGGACCAGCAGTGGGGAGCTGCTTTTGCGTTTCTTCCCTGAGCCGCCACTGTTACCGCTGCTGGCGCTGTGACAGTTGGTGCTGTCACCAGAAGACTCCTTGGGCCTCAGAGACTTGCTGGGTTTCAACTTCTGAGGTTTCCTGGCCAGGGGTGAGGAGGGCACTGAAGAGAGACTGGAGGGTGTGGATGGGGACGGGGACGGGGATGAGGAGGACACCTGTCGGGACTGCAGGCCGCACGCAGGGTCTACTGCCCCCGAGGCGGCCGGCTGTGCATTCAGTGTGGTTCCGTGAGCTGGTACCGCTTTGCTGTTTGGGGAGATGCAGGGTGACGTGAGCAGAACTGGGGGTGTGGAGACAGTGCTTGCCGGGAGATAGCCAACCCCACACTGAGCCGTCATCACGGAGTTCGTGCGGTGAGGAACACGTGTGGAGACGGGCGATGTGGTACTGGGCGCCGGTGGAATTTTCCTGAAAGGAAAAGGCAGTGAGGGCAAGGGGCACTCAAGAGCCACTGTGGCAGCCCAGCAGCACCCTCTGCACTAGGCTCTGGGCCCAGGCAGTGCTGCCGCTTGTCCCCTCACTACCTCTGGGACCGGCTGTCAGTTCTTTCATGCCTACTTCCACCCAGGTAGGGCACGACTTGTGCTCTATTCCCAGGACAGGCTGGGACCTCTGCTCAGACCACTCCTGCCCCAGCCGTGCTCCTGCTGTGGGCTCAGTGTGGCAGCTCCTCCCTGGGGAGACCCCTTGAGCATGCCGGCTTGCTTAGTGACGCCCAAGATTCACGCTGTCCCATTCCTAAACTGTTCAAGATGGGACACGAGCCACAGACTCATTTGAAGATATAAGAGTAAGCCACAGCCTATGTTTGGTTGCAGCCCAGAGCTGAAAATGCCAATGCACCCCGGCACTCCCATAAATACTGAGAGCCAAGAAGTCGGGGCTGCTTACCAGTAGCTGTGGGCTCGCACCCCACACAAGCCTAGGAGGCAGCTGGGGTGGGTCCTGTAGTTCCAGGCCTATGGGGAGGGTCACTTATACCCTGGAGTTTTCCACTAGCCTAGACAACAGCCTCAAATGCATGTCTTAAAAAAGTAACCACAGACCAAACACCACCAACCCCTCCACCAAAAAAAAAGAAACACAAAAAAACAAAAAACAAAAGCAAACTCACCCTAACAAAACAAACGCCAAAGTGAGATGCAGAGCAGGAGGGAGGGTCTGACAGGAAGGCAAGTGCTGAGACTGCGTGCCTCCGGCTGCTAGGAAGCCAGAGACCAAACTCTCTCGCCCTGCCCTGCTCTATCTCCTCCATTTTCCAGAGACGGCTGGCTAGTGGCTGCCTAGCACTTTCCAGAAGCCATGAGGAAACGCCAGCATGTAGTTAACAGGAAGTAAGAACCCTGAGTGCCTGCAGCTGCTTCAGAACTCTGTTCCAAGACAGAGCACAGCTCAGGCCGTAGCTCAGGTCTGAACTGCTGCACAGGAAGAGTGCCCCAGCCCCTCAGCTACACAGACAGAGATGACATGGAGTGGCTCCAACACGCAGCCCATAATCAGGCTGGGCCCTGCCCCATACAGCTTACCCAGAGGAGCACAGGGGGACGCTTGTCAGAAACTTGGGGTCTGGGGCCTCAGCCTACACACTAAACCCCCAGGCAATGAGGGGTCCCAATGGCACTGCTCATGGTACAGAGGCTGCTGGTGGCCCTAGGTGGGCCCAAGGACCAGATTTTCTGTAACCAAACCTGAGGAAAAGAAATAGTCTGTGGATCTCCTAGAATAACAAATACTAGCTCTTTTTCAAAAAGCTCTTTTAGAATAATTTTTTTTTTTTTTTTTTTTTTTTTGTATCTTAGGGAAGGGTCCACACAGGGTGCTCAGGGTCTCACTACTAGATCTGACTCATAGTGATGAGCCTGTGTACAGCCTCCTAAGAGCTGGGATTAAAGCTGCGTGCCACCACGCCCAGTCTCAATTACAGTCTCAGCGCAACCAGGGGGCAGGGCCAGCTCAGCAGGCCTGGGGATCAAACCCCTGCCCCACTTGCAGGCGCTTTAATCCACTGAGCTATTTGGCCCGCCCTCTTTTAGAATAATTCGCGACCTTTTGATGAGTACAAAGTAAGCAAAGCTAAAAGAATCACACGCTGACCTGTGTTTTCACTGGTAACCTATAGTATACACACACGAGAAGCTACTAAAAGTGATCCTGTCTTTGGGGAATAGGTAGCAACCAGGAGGGTAGGGAACATGGAGACTGAGGCTTTTCACCTTTATGCCTTTTTAATAATCAATTTTTATTTTTCGACCAAGTGACTGTTTTGACAAACTGAATAGTTAGAATACAAATGAGCGAGAACCTTCAGTGCCCATCCTGGTCCCTGCGGGTGTGCGGTAGTGGTCCCAGATCTAGGGAGTGTAAGCAGCCCCAGAAATGACAGGTGCCCAGCAGGGCCTCTGGGGTCATGGCCACGTCCCCTAGGACATACAGGTCACAAACAGTGACTTCACATCCGACCACGGCCTCAGGGGCCTCTGAAGGCAAGAGGTCAGGCAGGATGCCATGCAAATGCCGATCCTGGCCAGGGCTTGTGCTGAGCAAAGCTGGGACCTGTGCTGCTGTGAACGTTTCTGAGGGCCTCAAAGCTGTCGAGGGAGCAGAGCTCTCTGCTGAGAAGCTCCAGGCTGCCCTCAGCAAATCCATGGGTAGGGCAGGGCTGCTGCACGCTGACCAGCGCATCGCATGGCTCCTGGGCCAGGGCCTTGCTCCCCCTTCCCAGCTGCTTAAAGCTCAGGTGTCAGCTCAGCATTCAGTGACATCCTTCTGCCACTGTTGTGTTGACCTCAAACCAGAGGTTCAGTGGGGTGGGGAGACACATGTTGCTACTCTAGCACTCTGACAAGCTAAGACCAGAGGGTTGCAAGGTTGAGCCCAAGCTGGGTGTGCATGAGTGTCTCACCACAGCAGATTTAATAACTTACTAATTTTTTTTGCCAATAAAAAGCCACCCACGGGCCAGGGAGATGGCTCAGTGGAATAAGTGCTTCCCTGACAAGCGCAAGGGCCTGAGTTCAATCCCTGGTTCCATCAAAAAAGAAAGAAAAAATAAAATAAAGTGAAAATACAATAACTATATTTGCTTTTGAGCCGGGCGTGGTGGCGCATGCCTGTAATCCCAGCACTAGGGAGGCTGAGGCAGGAGGATTGTTGTGAGTTCGAGACCAGCTACAAAGTGAGCTTAAGGCCAGCCTGAACTGCACAGTGAGACCCTGTCTCAAAAAAAAAAAAAAAAAAAAAAAAAAAGCCACCCAGTGAGATAGTCATGCATGTGTCACTCACTGGTGGGTCAAACCAGCAGGAATGTATTTAAACAAGGGTAGAGATGTAGCTCAGTGAAAAGTCCCCAGACATAAAATCAAAACAAAATAGAACAACACAACAGAACAGAGACCCTGAGGTAGTGGTACCTCAAGAGACTGAGGCAGGACCAGACTAACAGGGAGACCCTGTCTCTAAAAAGCCAAACTCATCAACCATACAGAAAGCAGACACTGAAACAACCAGAAACTCCACTGGTGGGAAGGAACTGCCTGCTCTGCCTCCGTGGAGCAGTGAGAAGGCGGACTCCAACAGCCACAGCAGGAGAGTGCCACAGAGAGCTTTGCTTTCTCTCAGCTCGAAGTCTACTGAAGAAGTGCTCCACACGGACCCTGCCTGTGGCTACACACCAAGCAGCCTGCACACCCAGGGAGAGCACCTCCAAGGCCTCCAGGCAGCGGGGGGTTCTGATGTGCGGAGCAGCCTGTGCTCCTCGGGAAGAAGGCGGCCCTCTCAGCAGATGGGGAATACAGAAGCAGAGGGACACACTGTGGCTCTGCCCTCCTGCATGGAGTTGGGTCTCTGGGCCTCAGGCCACGCAAGAGAGCAGTCACCAAGGCCCTAGGGGCAAATCTGAGACCAGCAATGCAGCTGTCCCCACAAGCAATGCAAAGGGTTCACCCAGACAGGGTCCACCCAGCCTAGTTCTCCAAAGTGCTTCATAAAAGTGTGTCCCAGGTCAAAAAGGGTTGGGACATGGTCTGCCTGCTGCTGAGTGCTCCTGCTCTGAGTGACGCAGCCCAGGGCCTGGCCGGCTCCAGGCCTAGGGAAGAAAAGCAAGGGCTCTGAAGAAGGCTGACCTCTGTGCTTTTGGCTCTGGGTCTCTTCCTCTAACCCAAATGCAACTGAGAAAGGCCAGCACAGCATGCTGGCGCCTGCAGGGATGTGCATGCACCGCCACTGCTAGCACAAGCTGTTGTGTGGGCACCTCCAACTGCCCTCACTCCTGGTGCAGTGGCGGCGGCAGTGCCTCACCGCACACCGCACCACGCTCACGTCCCACCAGGTCTCCACGTGTCTCACTCTGAGCTTGTGCTCAGCCTCGTGTCTCAGCTCACGGGCTTTCTCCCAGCACTGGCCTTCCTGGGAGCCCCTGATTGTCCCTTCTCTATTGTAGACCTTTACTAGAAACAAATGGCCTCCAGGTCCAAAACCTAGGCTGCTTCCCTGACACATGACCTTGTACCTCAGTTTTGTTATCCAAAAACTAATCACAGTGACTGCAAATAACTGTGAAAGGTAAATACACTCCACAAGTTCCTGGCACCCAAAGCTCTCGGGTGCGCAGCTGTCACCTGTCCAGCAGCTTGCTGACGACAAGCTGATCACAGCTCTGTCTCTGGCTGACTGGTTTTCACTTCCCTCACTCCCAGCGAAGTCACCTTGTGGCAGTCCTCCTGCCTTGAGCCCCAGCCGCAGAACAGTAGCAGCCACGCGAACTGTGCCTGGGTGCAAGGGGCAGCAGCCCTCCCCGGGTGGGTGGCGTGGCCACCCAGCCCCACCCCACGGCACACACCTCCACAGCTGCGCGTTCAGGTGCTTTTCCACCATGAGGCTGACGGCACAGCGAAGTCGGTTCCACCTGGAGTCAAACACGTAATAGCCTCTGCCGATCTGCCGGCTCCCGAATGTGCAAAACTGCAAGACAGAACACAGGCATGTGCTTGCCACCTCAGACATCACTGCATGCTGGCCAGAGAGGAGCTAGCAGGAAGACAGAGCTGCCTGAATACTGGGGCTGTGGAGCATGACAGTGACAAGGCCCGAGTTTCATGACAGACAGGAACTGTACAAGCTGCCTCCTGGGTGTGCCGTGCTACCACCTCTGGGCTGTGCACAGGCCTGGCAGCCCCAGGGCCCATCCATACTATGGGGGAGGGTCAGCATGGGGTGGACGTGGCACTTACAGACGCTGGCTGAGGGTGACGACCTGAATAATGGCAGTCCAGTTTTTCAACAGACTCTTCCTTGTCATCGCCTTCACCCTCCTCGCTGGATAACCGAGAAGCTGGCTCAGAGGCAGGCAAGGGAGGGTGTGGAGACTCAAAGGCTGGTGGGGGGTCAACAGGGACACTCCCACCTTGCTGAGCAGGGCAGCCTGGAGGCCTTGGTGAGCAGAAAGTGGGCAAGGATCAGATCATGCGCCCACCCATCCTGGCTTCCACCACCAACCCCAGGGCCACATACTATCCTGGAGGGTTGGGGACAGAGAATCTACTCTCCTGACTGCAGGGGTCAGGTAAGCTGGGTGCCAGACATACCCAAGGACAACTTTATGACCCAGTCCTTCCTTCTAATGCCCCTGGTAATATGGGTTCCTCTCCAATTCCTCCAAAAGAGGGGGACATGCATGCAGGGTATAACAGGATTATTTATTGACCTCTCTTCAAATTTCCACTAAATCTGATTTACCATGCCAATAAGTAAAACAACTGCGAAGGGATGGAGGTGATACAAGAATGAGGTAGCGCATCACTTATGTGGACAGGCTGGAGTCTGTCATTCAGTGACAGTGGTATCTTCCTTCTGCAACTAGGATGGCCTAGTACTTCTGGAATTAAGCTTTTTATAGATGGAGAAACTAATGAGAAGATGGCCAAAGAAAGGCTGGGGCCTGACCACATGTGAAAGGCCTCTTCCACTCTTGCCTGGAGGATGCCACCCAGAGGCTGCAGCCACAAAGCACACGGTGGGGCTGCCATGGGGAAGCACCTCCACCCTGAGGCAAGTACTTCCAGGGTCAGGCACAGGCGACAGAAACCAAAGACAAGAGCCATTCCCAGGCAAGCCTGCTCTGACAGAAGCTCTGCTGCCCACAGCTCAGCGACAGACCGAAACTCCACACTCTTGAGCTGGGCTTCAGTTCCCTTACAAACACACACTCTTCGGCATCACTGTGCCTGAGGATCCATGTGGCAAACTATCTTTCAAATGCCCTGACTCGGCTCCCCGTGCCGCTGCAATGCCCAGAACCGAGTCCCAGGTGAATGAGTGAAAACCACGCCGACACATGGACACCGCTAGGAGCTCAGGCTGCACACCTGTCCTTAGCAGGAATTCCCATGGCCACACTTCATAAGGAGCAGTGGGTGAATGAATGAACTGCTACCAAAGTCTTGTAAAATGCTCCCCCAGCAACCTGCGGCAAATCCTGGCTTTAGTCTTGCTCAACAGTGTTAAAGACCCCTGACACTGAGCAGATGTAGTGTAGAAATTTTACCTTCATTGTGCAACCTGGATTTGTATCTCAGCACAGGCCTGACTGACACTTACTGGGGACCTGAACAATGTTTTGTTCTCATAGTAAAAGCCAATTAACCAACAGCATCTTCACAGTGGACATGGTGAGGTGCACTTCCCTGTCTGCTTATAGGTCTGACAATGTCTACAAGCCTGGTCTCCAAAGGAGGGGTGAGGCGGAGGCATGCTTACCTTGGAAGACTTGGGGTGTGAGGTTTCGGTTTACTAACTACGAAAGGCTTTGATTCCGAAGGAGCCACTCCGTGCGAGGACTGGTGCAGCTCCTGGGGTGTGCGGGGAGGGGTGGGGTGCGGGTCCCTGAGCGGCTGCAGTGGTTGCTGAGAGTCCAGATGGCGGATCGATTCCTTTTCCCTGGTTTTGTTTTTGTGCTCGGCTAATAACACATCAAATCGTTTTCTTCTACCCTGAACAGCCCTCCGCTGGGTTAAGGAATGTGTCTATAGAACAAAGAAATACAGAAACAGGAATCTCAGTAATAATTTCCATTGTAAATCCTAAGATAAACTTGCCATAAAAAAACAAAACAAAACAAGAGCAACAAAATCAAAATCATTTAAGCCATTAGAATAAAGACTGACCAACATGGGATAAACAGCAAGCCCTACGGGCTTGACTGGGCCCAGAGAGTAGCTCAGCAGTCTCGGCGGCTGCCCGGCAAGCGCAGGACGCAGGTCCACTCCACAGCACCATGTGCTGAGCTGACCCCACCCTGCTCCAAGCCCACTAAGCCGCCACTGAAACTGGGCGTGGTGGTGCAGGCCTGTAGTCCCAGCACTGGGGAGGCTGAAACAGGAGGATCACTAGGAGTCTGAGCTGTATAGTAAATACATATACCAAATACATGAATTAAAAATAAATTTAAAACATTTTTTTTAAATAACAGCTTGACAGCCTCTCCTCAGCTCATCCACAAGCACATATTGTGACTAACTGCAGGAGGAGCTGGGGTGTTCTTTCCAGAAGAGAAATGCCTCTGTTTCACCTCTGTGACGAGTGGTAAGTAGCAGACATAGGTAACAGGTACTTATGTTTGATGCTGTAAAAGCAACTTGTTCATTGATGGTCTCACCAGCTCCATTAAAATCACTTAAAATTCTGAATGCTAATTTGAAGAGAAGAAACAATTATCTCACACAGTACATATCAGAGGGGCCAGGGAGATGGCGGTAGAATAAGCACCAGTAGAATAAGCACTTCCCTGGCAAGCGCAAGGGTCTGAGTTCAATTCCTGGTTCCGCCAAAGAAACAAAAATAAATAAAATAAACATATTAGAAAGTGTTCTTTTAATAACCATCAGAAAGACAGAGAAAAAAAAAAAAAGCTAAACAGCTGCTTCCCTCTATTCCAATGAAAACACTGTAGAAAGAAAAAATGGCCCAAAGTATTCTGGCACCAGACTGCTCCCGACAAAGGTGGACTTTCAGGAAGCTGAAAAGGCGGGGCGCAGAGGAAGGGAGCAGCAGCCGGGAACAGGGGACAAGCAGCGCCAACTGCTGGAGCCTGGCACTCATGAACTTGGAGACGGAGCAGGGTGGAGGGGTGTCGCACTCTCCCAGGGAAATCGAGACTCCTATACTCCCAGCTCCAGGGAAGTCAGGGGCGGGCACACTGAGGGAGAGGAAGACAAAGCGTGGCCCGCTGGCCTTAAAAAGCCAGCAGTACAAACCTGGGGTTGGACTACACCTTATGGAGAAATGTCTGCGTGCCAAATCACTCCTAGCAGTAGAAGACAAAAGTATGATGTGTCAGAGTCGGGTGATGTCTTGGTGGCAGTTAGGTCCAGCCACTGTGACATGATCCTGCAGGCCCACCTGGCCTGGCTGGCTCCATGTGGGGCTTGGGTCTGAGCCTGTCAAGGGCGCTGACCCTCAGGAGCAGACGTGCATCCATTACCTACAGCGCTCCCATCACATCTTCACAGATGTGAGCTCAGCCACATCCCACACAGGCGCTGCTCTGCAGGCCTGCACGGCATGCTGCTGCGCATGGCAAGGACTTAAGGGGCTCACCCTCAGGCTTCCAGTGCTGTAACTCCCAGCCGAAGGGGATGCATCAGCTAGAATACTTTTACCACAGTAACGTTTTAATAAGTATAAAGACTTTGATTCACCACGATGCTTTGCAGGTAACATGAAAGGGCGTCTGGGGATGAAGAACCCATTTCATTCCCGAGGACCGAGAGTGCAGACTTGGAAATGGAGCAGGGCAGAGAAATGCTGCACCCCGGAGCTGACTGGCTGCCTGGACAGAGCTCCAGAGCTCCTAAGACGACCCCCTCCTGTGTATACTGCTGGTAACCCCAGAAAAGAAAAAAACAACTCGCTGGTGGCAGCAGTTTTTAATCTAGAAATTAAGGACAGACTTGGGGTGGGGAAGCTCATTAATACCATATGGAAAGCAAAAGTCACAATATACATCTGACGGGGCTTTTTCCCTAACATTTAAGTATCTATGTTAATTTTTATTTATCTTGTTTTCATTTTTTTAGACAAGGTCTTACTACACAGTTCAGGCTGCCCTTCACCTCGAAATAATTCTCCTTCCTCAGTCTCCCAAGTGCTGGAATTACAGACATGCACTACCACGCTTGGCCAAAAATCAGATGTTTAAATTTAGCTTTCTACCCAAAAGATTCAGAACCAATCCATGTTTTAGGACAAAACCTAGCTACTAAAAATTTAAACTGAAATTAATAACCACCTAAAAATAAAATTTAGAAATTTTTTTCTATTAATTTATAGAAAACACTTATAATTCTTCCTTCTCCTGAAAAAAGGCTTAAAATTATATACTTAAAAGTACAGTAAGTTCCCGGACTGTGGATACTTTATTTCCATTCTCCACAGGTGTACCATGCAAGAGTCGCTGAGTTAGTTTATGAACAAATGTGAGTTGAGGACAAGGCTCCCAGAACAGAACTAGCTTTTGAGCTGGCAACTTACTGTCATGACCCCAAACTCTACAGAGCCTTCTGCGGGTGAGCTGGAACCGCCCAGGAAGTGCACAGAGCAGACTCAACAGCTCTTCCTGATGGCACTGCAATGCCTGCGGTGTATCAGCAGGACAACATTTTACAAGAAAGAAGAGCAGACTTCAAAGCAGGAAGGTGCACCATTACTTTTTCCTTAAATTATGTATAAATTGGGTTGTACTTTCTCTAGTATTTTTTAAAAATCTACAAAGTAAAGCAGTCTTAAAAGTCTAGGTTTTATAAAAAACAATAATCTATTTTAATTTAGTGTTTGTAAGAAACTGGATAAAACTAGACAAAAATATTACCAACTACAAACTAATTACTGAAAACAATTGATACAATATGACTAAGACATGAACCAGATTCCACATTAAAAGGTTGTTCTTTAAGTTTTTTTTTTTTTTTTTAACATATTTGGTATATAGGATCTATAGGTCCACAGGTCTAACTACACAGAATGGACTTGTAGTGACCCTCCTGCTTTCAGCCTCCCAAGTGCTGGGATTACAGGTGTGCACCACCATGCCCAGTCTCAATCACTGTCTCAGTGCGCCCCAGGGGCCTGGCCGTCACCACACGCTGGGGATCAAACCCTGGCCACAATGCTCTGCCTATGCAGGTGCTTTAGTCTGCTGAGCTATATGGCCAGCCCAGTATTTAAGAACATTTTACAAATATTCAGATATTCACAAAAGATACTTCTAGACTTAAAAAAGTTAGTGCAGCTGAAATCACACAAAGTAGCCACTCATTAAATTTCTAGTGCAAATACTGAGTCTTAGAAAATAACAGACTGAGCAACAAAGAACACAACTCCAATGGACTAAAGCGCCTGCTTAGGCAGAGCACAGCAGCAGGGACTGCATCCCCGGCATGCCCTGCCATGCCTGCTGACTCTGCCTCCCAGGCTCCCTGAGACAGCAATAGAGACTGGGCATGTAGCACATGCCTACAATCCCAGCCCTTGGGAAGCTGAAAACAGGAAGATCACTACGAGTCTGTTCTATGTAGTGAGACCCTGAATACCCTGTACCAAATACATTAAAAAAAAACATTAAAAACAATTGTCCGGGAACTAAAAGCAACCTCTTTCAAGACTCTAATGTGTGGGCTGGGGATACAGCTCAGTGGCACAGGGCCTGCCTGGCAAGAGTGAGGTCTGCAGTTTGACGTCCAGTACCCAAAAAGGGGGGGTACAAGTTGTAATAACACTTCGTATTTTGTCATCTGAGGCCGTCTTTTGAGTTTTCCCACCCTTACGTAGCTCAGGACAATGTAGGATGCACAGGACCCACGGCAGCCATCAGTACAGAGTTCCTAGGGGCTATGCTCATGAAGGGAGCCCTAGCTCAACTGCTGACCCACCTTGCACGTTAGAGACCGGGTGCAGGGCTTCTTGGTGTCGAGATCTATGACCCCGCAGTGGATGTCAGGATCAAATTCTCGCTCTGTAAGAAACACACTGATATTATAATTGGCTTGCTAAACACGCCTTCATCTCTTTTGCAAATAAGAAAACAGAAATAATTTAAACAAAACATGAAAGGATAAGAAAATATGATTCTACACAACGGACTGCTACTCTGCCACATAGAATAAACTTGAATCATTTGTATGAAAATAGATGCACTTTTGGCCCATAATCTTATGTGAAATAAATCAACACACGAAGATAAATACCGTAGCTTATGTGAGAAAACAAAAATATAAATAAAGAGAAAAATTAAAGTTGATATGAAATAAAGAGTCAGATCTTTTGGATAAGGGTGTCAAGAGATGAAAGAGAGGAGGGTGTGGGAGAGCGGATAAAGAAGAGATATGTCAAGCACATGTATCAACTCCTCCTGAATATGGCCCCTACCTACCCCAAAGGTGTACTAATAAAAACTGAAAATAATGATGCATAAACAATAACAGGAAGCAGTAATGTCACTCAGACCATGACTGCCTTCACACAACAGAAAGCGTCACTATCGCATTACTACATCGAGGAACTCACCACCATCGCCTCAGCACTGCAGCACCAACACATCCGGGAACTCACCACCATCGCCTCAGCACTGCAGCACCGACACATCCGGGAACTCACCACCATCGCCTCAGCAGTGCAGCACCGACACATCCGGAAACTCACCACCATCGCCTCAGCAGTGCAGCACCAACACATCCGGGAACTCACCACCATCG
>PVKA01023944.1:0-11461 GCA_004027165.1 Ctenomys sociabilis
TTTCTTCCCATATTCTTTTCATGTCATTTGTATTGACTCCTTCATTCTCGTTGATACCAATTATTCTCACATTGTTCATTCTGGCGTCATCCTGCAGGTGATGGATTATTTTTTCCTGCATTCTTGTTGTTTTTACGAGATCCTTTCTCACTTTTTCACTAGCTGCTCTGGCATCTTCAAGATCTGAAACTCTGTCTTCAATCATCGTTTTTTAGATTAGGGATTTTTATATCTCTGTTGAAACAATATTCAGCATGGAATGATTATTTAAAAGAACACAATGAGTATTAGAGCAAGGGTTATAACCACACACTATGACATAGACTTTATCATTATCTGATTCCTTATAAGAAAAGGTAGGATTTCAGGATTTGATACATAAGTAAAATCAGCCTTCACTGACACAACATGCAAAAGAAAAGCATTTTCCCTGCATGTTGCAACTTGCAATGTCCAGAATTGTCTTGTCTTCAGGATGCCGAGAAGCTGATGCTCCATGCAAAGCACAGCTTGAAGGGTTTCCCAAGGACAGGGAGCAGAGACAGGGAGTTCCCCACGGGACCAAGAGTCCCCATGTTGTCCCAGAGTGTGAGGCTCTGATGTCCAAGGGATCATCCAGGACAGGGTCAGCAGGCAGGAGCCTTGATCTGACCCAAAGGCAGCAATAACAGTGAAGCCTGAGATCCTCAGACTTTGTCCTGAGCTGGTCATAGTCCTCCTCCTGCTATTCCTCCAACGGAGCTCCTCAGCCCCTCATGCACAGCATTTGGGGTTCACCTCTTTCCTGAACTTCCCCCCTTCCATGCGAGAACTCAGGGTCAATGCAAAACTTTTGTCCCTGAAGCACCAGTCTGAAACTGATTGCAGTTAACATGATTCTTCCTTCTGTCGGAACACTATTCCTTCTCAGAGTACAGAGTGCCACTTGACCACACATGCCAGGATTTCTTCAACACATGATCAGAGCACAAGTTTAAACCCCAGATTCCTGGTCTGCCTTAGTAGATGTTCGTACTGCAGCGCTTCCAGTTAAAGTATCCATGAAAGAACTCTAGCAAAGGAAGACAGCACTGTCAACCTAAGGATACTGTATTTATCTGTGGGCTTACTGGGGGGACTACTCAAGAGGTTGCACAGAAATAAATAAAATATAGTCTGCAGGAAAAGGACCACTATTTCAAATGAGATAACACACTTCTCTACAATTCCATGGCCTCAAAAAGTATTGTGACCAACAGCATCATATAACACAGATGCATGTGTGAATGCCCACACCCAGACAGTCAAACACTCACTCATGACAGAGAGAGAGAGGGAGAGACCTGTCCTCTCTCTCCACTATCCCTGCATGCTGGCCCTGAGGAGGGTTTCAAGCCACAAGAGCATAAATGAGTGAGGGTCTCTAAGTGGAAGGAACACAGAGGGAACAGGGCTCCAGATCCTCCACTGAACCCCAGCAGTGACCCCAGGGAGGACACAGCCAGCTTGTGGGACTGGCACAGAGGTGGACCAACCTTATCACTTATGTGGATACTGATGTTGGTAGGTGCTTGGGTTTAAAAAGACAGGCAGTGTTTTCTGGGGTCTGCAATTGCCACAGATGTAATTTTATAGATTGAAGCTCTTATCATGAGTCAAAGTGTCTCTCTGGCATGGAAATCTCCCTGTTCAAAATTAGCATAATGTGGACCTGCTAGGTGCAGATTCTCACACTATTTTTGAAGCGATGGACATAGGTCAGTTCATTCCTTACAGCACTGCTAGAAGGTTAGTACATAGCCAGACTTCCCAAAATCAATGTTGGTTTTTCAACTACAAAAGTGATCAACCAAAAAACAAAACAAACAAACAAAAAAACAACTAATTGAAGAAAAAAAAAAACAAACACACAAATAAAAAGTACCTATCCTGGTTGACAAGGACTCTATAGACTGTGTCTAAAACTGTGTTTCCCATCAGTGTCTAGAGGCCGCTGGGATTCCTCTCTTGTCTGCTGCATACCAATGTCAAAACCAGCACAGCTGAGACTTTCACACATGGCTCTCCTCAGGACAGATGTGGAGCCAGGGGCAGGGCGAGCGTTCAGCTTCCAAGTCCTCCCTGGTCAGGGACAGGATGAGAATAAGTCCCTTTTGGAGGCTGATTCAGGCTGATCTCTGGTTTACCCAGCTTTTTAGAATCAAAGTGTCTAGACTGACCCCTGCCAATCTAGGCAATGGACTCCACGCTTGAGCTGATCTTATTGTTGCCACCTCAAGGGCTGCCCTCTCTGTGTCCTTCCTCTTTAATGCTTTCTGTGCATTTAGTCTTTGTGATCTCAAGTGCTTCTCAGCTGTGGGTAAACAGTGTGATCAATGCTGAACGTTGTCCTCCGTGACTCCTATCACAGCACCAGAAATCTGGGACTAGATGACATCCTAATCCATGGGGGAAATGACAGGGTTCCTACATCCAATGAGGCTGCAAGTGTCTTTTCAAGGGGAAATATGAATGCCATGTCTCTACGCTCATTTCCTGATAACAGGATGAAGGACCCGTGCCACTGTCAGAAGGAGTTTGCATTTCGGGGTTGTGTGAGCTTGAGCACACTGAAAGGAGGAGTGAGGAGACATGCGAGGAGGCAGCGTGACACTGCTCTACAACCCCAGAATCCCCCAATGTCCTAAGGCTTGCCCATGTTCTCTGTCTTTGCTTGTATACATCATTACTTGATTCTTTATACAGAGCCTAATAAACTTCTGTTGTCCTTATTAGTATAACCACTTATCTCAGACAATATTGATTTTTTGGTACATGGGAAAAATTTCAGAAAAACCCAGTATTCTTGTTTAGTTTGCAAGTTTGGACCCATAACTGAAGACTGCTTTGAATGTCTGATCCATCTGGCAATGTGTGTGTCCTCCTGGGACCCACCAGGCCAGTTGAGCAGAGCCCTTGGGCAGGGTGGCCAAGACAGGTGTTAGCACTGTCTTTCCTTTGCCCAAGTGTGGTAGTTACCTGGCCACCTATCATGACAGGAAGGCGCATTTCAGTAGAACCTTAGCTGTAGATAAGACTGCCTCACATTGGTAAACTAATGTCCACTTCAAATAAGCAATAAACAAATGCATGAGCAGGCTGAGAGGTGCCAATAGTCCCATGGAGACTTCTGGAGGGGATACAGGGTGGAACTTTCTGCTCTTATGGCCTGAGCGGTGGCATTTCAGAGTAAGCTTCATTTCCACTGCTTCTGCTAGGACCTGGCAGAACAAGCCCATGAGTCCTTATTCCCTAGAACAAGTGTTTCATGGTTCAGAGGCGGTCTCCTCAAAATGGAATTGCTGAGATCGCATTGCAGAGGGCAGCTTGGCAGGCTTCAGTGGGATCCCAGAGTTCGTGTCTCCAGCATGTTCCCGGTTGGGACCAATGCTTCTGACAATGACCAGGTGGAGAAGCAGGCTCCTCTTCTGCCAGTCACACTGCTGTCATCTGGACCCTCCAGGTCTATGCTCGGTCCTGTGCCCCTCGACTCCAGGGACTCCTGTGGTCTGTTCTATTGATGCTCCACTGGTAATGGTGACACCCATCTTCACATCACCTGCACTGACTCTCATGTCGACGTCCTGCATCCTGCCCCATCTCTCTGTGCCCCCAGCTCCCCCATGCAGCTGCTCCCACAGGTGGACACAAAAGCCTCTCTGGAATTCTCACTTCTCCTTCCGTTTGAGGCTCAAGCTGATGGCACAGCTTTCTCACTTCACTCTCATTGTCATGGAGAAAAATTTCCTAACAATGTGTTTTGAATCTGAGTGACAGCCTATACCTAGAAATTTTCAAAATGTTTACTTCAACTATCCTTGTTGCTAAGTGTGAAATTATTTCCCATGCTCTCAGTGGTCCCTTTGAAGCTGGGTGTGGAGGTGTGAGCCTATAGCTGTGGTACTCAAGAGGGTGAGGGACAAGTCCAAGGGCAGCTCCTGTGCCACCAGCATCACTCTTACTTAATGAAGTCCTCCTCTCAAGTTAAATAAAAAAAAAAAAAAATTAAGAGACCAGAGATTTAGTTCAGTGCATAGATCACAGATTTAATCTGTACATAGCAGGAGAAGATAAGGAAGGACAGAGAAAGGCAAAGGAGGACCTGGACGGAGAAGGAGACAGGTCAAAGGACTAGGAGAGCCAAAGGCCCTCTTTTAAAAAGAGTGTATGGGGGCCGGGGAGATGGCTCAGTGGAATAAGCGCTTCCCTGGCAAGTGCAAGGGTCTGAGTTCAATCCCCGGTTCCGCAAAAAAAAAAATAAATAAATAAAATAAATAAATAAATAAAAAGAGTGTATCATAGCTGTCTTTAAAGATGAACTAGAGACTACATCAAAATGACACTATGCATAACAATCCTAATAATATCACACAGCACATGTTCACAAAAGGAGAGAAACAGTCATGTCCTCCAGGTGTGGGTCCTGTCTCAGGTCCTTGGTATTCTTGGTTCACCCTGCCCTCTGTTCCCACACAGCCACACGGGCAGTGGCAAAACATGAGGGGGTCCTGCTCTGTCCGGCCTTCCCTTCACAGCCCAGGTGTCCCAACACTGCCTTCTCCCTCAGGAGCCTCTGACCCAGCTCCACATGCACTCCCAGGGAGGCAGGAGCTGGGCCTTCAGACCGTGGAGCAGGCCTCACTGCAGAAGCAGCTCCAAGAGGTGCACTGGGGCTGTAACAGCCACTGCTGCGCTTACAGAACTGTAGGATATCAAAGAATTATAAGGCAAGTATTCTAAGAAGGGGTGCTGGGATTAGAAATCTAAAACCTTTCACCTAAATGTGACTGCACTATTGAGCACTTGAGCAAATGCAATCAGTTGAGTGTCCATGTCTAGCACATGGCGGAGACTGCACAGGAACTCTGGGTTCTGATTTTAAAGCCCTCAAAGATTTTCTGACACTGGGGTGTTGACTTCACAGTGTACCACAGTTGAAGAGGGGCTCCAAGTCCCTGGGTTACTGCAGTGCCATCCTCCATGCTGTGAGTCATTGCCAGCCACCAAGGCCCTCAGTGGACAGGAAGTCATAATGCAGGAAGAAGCCAGAGCATGAGCCTTCAGGAGTTCATGGTGAGGCTGTGCGTGAGGCAGGGTCCCTTGTCTCTGTATGGCAGGAAGAAGCCTAGATAGTCTGAATGCTGAGTTACCAGAGTCCTGACCTAAATTAATGCTCGGATGGGATTAACAGTGGTACCTCAATTTGTGCCACAATTCAGGAACATTGCCCCTGTGGTGTTCCTATAGGAAAGACGACTGCAGCTGTGTTTGTCCCAAGATAAAGAGTTTACTACCAGAAGGACAATACTGTCTCAGGATTCTGTTTGTGAACCAAGTTATCCATGAACAAAAGCACTGGTACACTGATTCTCCACTGTGTGTGCTCTGTTGAGAGGGGTCTGTGGGGTGAAAGGGTCCCCTCATCAATGGGCTGTAGTGAGCCCAGTGAAGAGGGAACACCGAAGTTCAAGCCACAGCTGTGTTGGTCACAGAGCAGGATCTCATTATGAAAGGAACTTGGGAGGTGGGGGGTCTTAGTACTGGCAGGAGGACACCATGCCTCAGCTGTGTTAGGGCTCTGATGAGGTGGAAGATGCTCTTTCTCCACAGCAGTTTCTCACTAGCTCAGAAGACTGACAGAAGGGCGTGCTGCAAAGTGCTACGGGTGGATTGTCTCGCTGCATTTCTGCGTGTCAATACAGCATCATTAAAGGACATACCTTTTAACAATGGTAATGCCTACTGCTCTGTGCAACTTCATGATTTCATTTTCTGTTTTTCATGCCTTTCTTAAAAGCCCATTCCTTGTAGGGTGCTGTCTGAAAGGAGCTGAGGACCCCGTGCGAATGCCCAGATGATCTGTCTGGCCTCGGGCAATCAAACCAGCACACTCCATGAAGGACAAGTGTGAAGTGAAGCGGATGTGACATATGAACGCAATGTACTTGGGCAGGGACTGCGAGGAGTCCATCAGGAGACAGGAGAGAGGAGGCAGCAGCTGCCCTTGACCTCGTTGCCTTTGATGCCTGCTGGCAACCTTAAAATTCTGGGTACTTGGAGTCAGGATTTAGATTACAGGGTGTCCTTTCAGATACTCCACAGAACACACAGAGGGACCACAGAAAACATCAAAAAGCACAGACAGGGAGCTTGCTGAAAGGTGTTTACTTCAGAGGGAATATGAGGTCACGTGGAGCAGAGCAAAATATGTGACCCCGAATGGAGCGCTTGCCTGCGCTGTGGTACTCAGACACAGCAGAAAACTTTTCTCTTGAAAAAACTCTCAACACAGGTTCCAGATCTTGTCTCCCAGGGACGACAGCCTCTCTTTCTGCAGTGGCAGTTTCTCACAGTTTGACGACCTGTGGAAGCAGATGCGGCACGGAGAGCTGAGCGCTGGGGCAGGAGGGCATGGGACAGGGGCCTCCCAGGGCAGTCCCGGCTGGGCTGCATGCATTTGCCACGTTGGCTCAAGCTCCCAGCAGTGTGGGCCACTCTTCGGCAAGCAGGTAGGTCCTACACGTGGCTGCATGGGGCAGTGGGAGGTGAGGCCGTGTCGCACCTGTCAGCACACCTGCGAGCCAATGAGGAGCCCCCATACCCCGAACAGACTCTGAAACCCTTGACCACCTGCAGTGTTTAGAGTGCCTTCTAGCAGAAGTGAGATTAGGTATCGTATCTAGAGTGAAAACTCCTGTTGTGATCCACAGAGCGATACTCCATGTATTTGCCCATGTGTTAAGCAGTGATTCTGAGAAAGTGTTGAATATTTTCGAAGAAGAACATCTCATGTTTTATTTCACTCTCCTTTCTTAATGGGGCAGCCAAGTCAAGATCCAGAGGGTTGAATGAAGTCACATAAGTGACTACAGGGTTTGGGGCCTTCTTCCATAGCCCAGCTTGGAATTTCCTCTCTAGAGTCCATGCCTCTGCCCCTTTGGATACTCACCTGCATTTTTAGGACCAGAACTCTCTGCCTCATCAAAGGAGATGGCCACATCATGGTCCTGTTCCTCTGACTGCTGCTCCTCCAGGGCGTCCTCAGCTTTCTCTTGGAGGGGCTCAGCCCGGGCCAGCAGGGCCAGCAGAAAGAAGGCAGCGAGGAGGGTGAGGGTCCTCATGGCTGGAGTCAGCAGAGATGGGAGAGCAGGTCCCGGTGTGTGGGAGTGAGGAGCCAGCCCGTATTTATGGGTCAGCATGGGGAGGGCGCAGTGGTGCTTTGATGCCTTAGTTAAGTTGCAGGTTTGATCTGGAGACCCAGGGCTGCTGTGGACCTCACCGTCCTTTGATGTTTTTGTGTTTCTTTTGCTTGGTGTGTGCTTGGTTGGAGCAGCTGGTGAGGTGCAGTGCACCGCTATCTTTTCCTGCCTCCCATCTGCTTGAATATTGACATTTGTAGTAAAGAAAGAAATATTGAAAAAGAACAGAAGCTTGGAGAGTACCATTGTCTTCATTATTTGAGATATTCTGAAAATAATTTTTTCTTTAAATGCTTTATAAGATAGAGTACTCACACAATCCTCTCCTGGACTTTACTTGGTTGGGAGGTTATTTAAAATTGGTGCTTTTCACTCAATCATCACTTAGATGTTCAAATTTTAAATCTTTGAGGGCCCAATTTTTTAGGCTGATTTTGCCTAGAGATCTGTCTGTTATTTGTGAGTACACAAAACCTTTGGTTTGTAGTGTTTTATACTTTTGTCATGAGCCTTGGTATTTCTGTACTATTAATAGTAATGTTTTCTTTAATGTGTCCATTGTTTTTTTTTCACTTTCAGAGATGCCTGATTATACTTTTTTAAAAAAAAATTTATTGAGAAATGAATAGCAATGAGATAGTTTCAAAGCCAATTAGTAGGACAGTTTCAATATTAATACAGTGCATATTGTTCTGTTAGTCGTTATTCATTGTAGAAAATGCAGAAATGATATGTTTCCACAAAAACTATTGGAACAAATCTTTCTATTCATTGAATTAAAAGAAATTAACTCTATATCTTAAGTATTTTCAATATACAGATACAAAAGGGTCATTCATTTGTATCCACTTGTTTGTCAGAGAAGGGTATTCTGTTGCCATTAAAATATTGTAGGTGTGTGAATTCAGCAAAATAATCCAATATAGTCCAGTAGTCCATGAGAGTAGTGGATTATCCGTAGGACTGGCAATGTCAGAAGTTGTTGACTTGAGCCTTTTACAGCTCAGTATATTAATATAGCTTTATATACTTTTCTTCTGAATGATTAAGACCAAGATAAAGCAAGATCTATATAACAAGAAATGTAACTTTTGTGTCTGACAAGATCAGTCAAATCCCCTCAGGATTTATCCCGAAATCCTGTACTGCAGTTTGTAGATCCTTCATCAGTGTCAGCTATGTGGATGAGTCATGGCCATTGCTTGACCAATTTGCTCTCTGTGAAAGCCTGAGAGAATGTTTTCTCTGCATGTGACTCTCTCCAAGCACACTTCACATCATCAGTCGCTTTCTTCTGTGGCCCCATAATCTCCTTGATCAGAAATTTGGAACACAACTGAGTTACAGGATGTTACAGTACAGGTTCTATGTCCTGAGTATTCTCTGACCTTGAATGGCGAGGGCCAAAATGTAGGCTGTCATAGCAGCTCCTCTCCATCTCTGATCCTTGGTCTGCAAACTTATACTGTTTACCCCCAGAAGAGAAGCTTATTAGTATTGCCCTACAACATAGGCAGTTGAACTTAACTTCACCATCTGTCTGAATACCAAACATCTTACGCATAACATGGAACATACATTTTCTATCAGGTATTGATATACTAAACTTTAACTCCCTACAAAATATGAAGAAAAAAATTAAGAAATAAAAAAGCTTTAAAAATATGAATAAACAATTATGTATTTTTACACAGAAATTTAGAAATCTAACCATCTAACCATATACAGTTTTGTAGCAGGACAGTCCTGTGACAGTCTTTTTCCTTGTCTCTTGTTTTCGTTTATTACCCTTTAAAAAAAAAAAACAAACATTTACATGAGAGACAGTATAGCAGTAGTTGGTGTGTCATGACAAGGAGTACATATTTAGAAGACCAGAACAGCAGGCACTCCAAGGATGGCCCTACCATTACACATCACTAACTTCAGTGCTGTTGCTTAGTTGACAGGTATCAGCATATATAGTTGGTCAGGGTGAGAATCCTACCAATTAACTTCTAGTTTCCAAAACCTACTGAAGATTCTCAGGATCATTGTCTTAAGCATCTTGTGCATATGAATGTAAGGCTTTTCCTGTGACATGTTTGCTAGCTTTTCTCCTTGCCCTCTCTTCACTGTCTAATGCTCAAGTTCTCACTTTCCTTTTAATTGTGTTAAACCTGTCTATTTTTAATTCTTCTTTTGAATTCTTACACTAGGGAGACTATATAATATTTACACATGTGGGTCTGGTTTATTAAACTTATGAGTCTATCTTCCTTCAAGGGGCATCAACTTAAATATAAAGGCTTTGAGTTTATCCTTTTTAGCTGAGTAACACTCCATTGTATAAAAATACCACATCTTTTTCATCCATTCCTCAGGTGACAGGCATCTTGGTTGTTTCCAAGATTTGGCTATCATAAATTGTGCTGTTACAAACATAATCACAACTGATATTTTCAGTTCCTCTGAGAAAATTCCAAGTAGTGTGATAGTTGGCTTGAATGGAATTTCCAGTCCTAGCTTTTTAAGGAGTCTCGACTGAGCAGTGGCAGTGGTGCACCCCTGCACTCCAATCACTAGAATGGCTGGGCCAACCTGCATTAGCTAGTGACTTTAAGGCCATCCTGAATTTTGTTGAGAGATCCTGTAATAACAACAAAAGAAATTGATAACATTAGCAAACATTTTATAATTTGAACAGAATCGCATGAAACAAAGAATAGTGAAAACTGTTTTAAAGGCACATGTATGACCCTTATAGTGGATTGCAACTGGTGGTCAACTTGTGACACCCAGAGCCCCTGAACTAGAGTGGGACTGGGTGTGGGAGGTCTACCTGTGGATGGTTGCCAGCAGCATAAGGGGGAGAAACATGGGAGAAGAAAGGAGGCTATCTGGAAAGCTGTTCAGAGAAGATGCAGGAGCTGTTGGGAGCTGCTGGGTCTCTTGGGCTGTTCTGCTGGAGGACCTGATCATGCGGGCTTTCCTGGTGAACTTAGCTGTTTTCATCAGAGAAGGAGCTTGGGACCTTGTCACTGAGAATGGCCACTGTTTACTTTGGGGGAGCTCTGGTCTTCACCTTGAGCTTCCTAGCTCTGGAGGAGAAGGTGGTGCACTGCTCAGCCTCCTGGTGAAGCTTATCACTTTGGTCTTCCTGATGAGAACTAAGCTCTCCTCATTGCTGGGGGAGCTCAGGATGCCAGTGTTGCTGAGAATGACTGTGGTGCCTTTTCAGGGATGCTCTGGTGCCTACTTTGAGTGTCATTTCCTGGATCCAGTGCACTTCGCTCAGCCTGCTGGCACAGATCCCTTATTCTGCTGGCATAGCCTTTCTAGCTTCCACCATGACCTTTAGGACTTCCCAGCTCAGATCCATGATATAGGCCTGCATGAGGTATTGCCATGGGCTCCAGGCTCCAGTTGGACTTGCAGGAGGCACTGTTATGAGCTGCAGGCTTTCAGCTGGACTCATGCAGGACATTACCATGGGATCCAGGCCCTCAGCTAGATTCTTTGGTTTTTAGTGTGGACAGATTTCCTGCACTCTTTGTATATGTTTCATTGGGTGATTATTATAAAATAATCATGTAAAATGTGTGTCTTATGTTGTATTATTCCCCTTGCAAAAACCCCAATACTTACTGAAAACCAATGATAATCATAGCAGTGAAGAATCCCTGTAGTGAATAAGCACAAGGGCAGTAGAATAAATTCAATAGTCCAGATATTAAAAATTTTTGTGTATCTGACATTCGGACTTTCTTGAAGGGTGTTTAAACTACTCATTGGAGAAAAAAATCTCTGTTAGAGTCATTATTGGACTATCAACTTCAACAATAGTAGTGTTGGTGTTGTGAGAATAGTAGTCATAGTGTATACAAAATACAACTCAAAATGGATAACAGAATTAAATGTAAAATTTTGAACTATAAAACTTATAGATGATGGAGTAAACCTCCATTCCCTATATTTGGCATTGAATTCTTAGATACAATACCATATCATGAATAGCAAAGAAAAATATAAACATTCAACTTAGAAATAATAACTTTTGCACTTGGGGAGACTGAGTTCAGGGGATGAATAGAACAAGTCAAAGACTTGGAGAAAAAACACAAAATCTGTCTCTTGTAAGATGTATATGAAGAACACATGTGAAATGCTAATAAAATGTAGATAAATACATTTAAGAACTGGCAGGTGAGGGCTGGCCAGATAGTTCAGTGGATTAAAGCACTTGCTCAGCAGGTGTAAGGACC
>PVKA01023944.1:11561-35024 GCA_004027165.1 Ctenomys sociabilis
AAAAAAAAAAAAAAAAAAAAAAAGAACTGGCAAGTGATTTCAGTGCATGCTTAGATAAGAACAATATGCAAGGATCAAAACTTTTGAAAATATTCTTGAAATCATCTTTTCACATGGGAATGCAATTAAACCCATAATGAGGGACCATTTCTCTCCCACCAAAAGGGCAAGAATCAAGTTTTCTGATAACAAAAAAATGTTGGTGATGATGTGGAGATTCTGAAAGCCTCATGAAATTCAGGTGGGAAGGCGAAATCGTCACCTCATGGGCTAACAGCTGGGGGGTTCTCAGGACATTCATGACCAATGTGCCTTGTGAGCCAGCAATGTGTCCTGTGTAGATACTCGAGAGACAAAACTACCTGCATCCACACAGAAGGCTGCTTAAAGAGAAGAAGACAGACACAAGAACACAAACCACATTACCTTATTGACATATTAGATCAAGAACATGCAAATCTAAAAATCCAGAGGAAGATTAACTGGCCAGAGTCTGGGCTAGGGAGCAGAGAGAGGAGGAACTAGTTAGAAGGTTCTGGTTTGCTGCTGAGGCGGTGCAGTGCTGAAAAGGACTGCGGCATTGTTACGCTCTCCCGGGAGAACACTGAATGCCCAAAATATTGCACATAAATACATGAAATGAGTGAAGCAAATGGTGTATGCACTTGATCTCCAGAAAAGGGTTCAAACCTTAAATAAAAAATAAAAAGTGCTAGCTACCAAGTACACTTCCTTCTTCTGTCTGTGGTCTGTGAGGTGCTCACATGTACACTAAATTGTCTGCCGGTGGGAATGGAGCTACCCTGGCATGGTACTCTGAGGTTTCTACCAGGGTATCTAGAGAGATATTTGTTCTAAAGTTTTCCAAGAAAAACACACTCACTTAATAGGTTGACATGTTATTTCTGTCTTTCTTCAATTTCAACTCATTTTTAAGTTATCTTCCTGACAGAATGTTCTAGAATAAACTAAGATTTTAACTACTTCTGCTGTGTTATTAGTGTTTTGTGTATAACGCTATTTTGCACATAATGTTTGATTGTTAAAATGGTCCCTATCTCACATTCAAAAAGTGGTGCATGTGACAGTCTTGTCCCTCTCCATCCCTGCTCTCTCTCCTTGTCCTTTGCTTCTCTGTTTCCTTCCTTTCTTGCCATACATGGACTGAATCCAGGATGTATGAACTGAGATAAATCCTGTTCCCCCTTACATTAAGTCACTAAATTGCCCAGACAGGAGTTGCCCTTGGAGTGCTCCTGCCTCATGCATAGAGTGCTGGAAGTATAGGCTTGCACCACGCACCCAGCTATGAAGGGATTTTTGTTTACAATTGAGACCATTTGATATAATTTTAAACCTTTAGTGTCTAGGAAATGAAATATTTGGACAACTTCTAGGTATAGTATATGACCAAGACTTGAATTAAACTGGTTAGGAAAGTTTCCTGCATACCACGGTGGCAGTGAGAACAAAGCAGAGCTGGGGAGCACTGCAGCTTTGATTTTTGGCAAGGAGTGAGAACTGCAAGGAGGCTCGTGTGCTTGCCTGGTGATCAGCGAACTGGTGGAACCTCGACCTTCTCTGGATGGGAAAGAATTAGAGACAGAGTCTGGGCAGTGAAACACCAAAGTGGGCTTATGGGAGCAGAGGCTGGTGCTCTGGGTGGCAGGACCTGGGGGAGCAGCTGCGTGGGAGATTTGGGGGCACAGAGAGTAGGGTCAGGACACGGGACCTTGCCATGAGAGCAGTCCAGGTGATGTGAAGATAGGTGTCACCATTGTCAGTGAAGCATCAGTAGAACAGACCACAAGGAGTCCTTGGAGTTGAGGGGCTCAGGACAAAGTATAGACCTGGAGGATCCAGGCGAGAGCAATGACTGGCAGAAGAGGAGCCTGCTTTCCACCCGGTCCTTACCAGAAGCACTGGTCCCAACTGGGAGCATGCCAGAGACACAAACTCTGGGATCCCACTGGAGTCTGCTGAGCTGGCCTCTGGGATGGGATCTTAGCAATTCCACTTTTATGAGACCTCCGCTGAACTACGAAACACTTGGTCTAGGGGCATTGTGACTCATGAGCCCATTAAATTATGCAGGTCCACAGAAAAGCAATGGATATAAATCTTCCTCTAAATGCCACTACTCAGGTTCCCAACAGGAGGGAAGTTCCACCCAGAAGTGTCCTTTTGACTATTGGCACTTATAACTGTGCTAATGCATTTCATTAATATTTCTTTGAATTTGGCACTGGTCTATCAACATGAGATGGTCATATCCACAGAAAAAGCTCTACTGAAATGTGCCTTCCTGTCATGATAGTTTAGAGTTGGCCATGATGCTACCACACTTGTGCACAGGAAAGACCAGGGCTTACACCCCGCCTGGGCACCCTGCCCGAGGCTCTACTCACACGGCCTGGTGGGTCCCAAGAGGACACATACTTTGATGGATTCATGAGACAGTACCTAGAGCATCAACCTAAAATTACAGATGCAAACATGCAAACTAAGCAAGAATCATAGTTTATTCCAAAAGTTATCCAGTGTACCACAAAGAATCCATAAAGCCTGGGACAAACAGTTATGCTGATCTGTCCCACACAGGGTTGTTAGGCTTTGTAGGATAACTTATCAAGCAGAGACACATAGAAGAACTGGAAGCCTTAGATAGGATAAAAAAATTATGCTATGTGCTCATCTTCCTATTCATCTTCATAGTAACTTATCTGAGTGCATATTTTGACTTTTCTTCTGAATTATTCTTCAAACCATTGTTTGTTTATTTATGTGACTGCTACACAATTTTTACATACTCCTCTGTTTCCCAAATACAGTAGCGATATTGATTATCCCTCTGTGGTCAGAGAATATGCTTTTAGTTAGTGAGACAGTTTTCAAGTTATGTATCCTAAAAGAATAGCAATTGACAAATTACCGATTTATTCAACCAAAGTAAAGTGGTCGCTGGTCAAAACAGTTTATGATGCTGCTAAGAACTGTCAAGAGAAACCCAAGATTAAAATCAAGTAAAAAATAGAGAAAAATTGTAAAACAAAGCTTTAACACTGACCAAACTGTAAAGTGAACATGACAAAAAGAAAAGCAAAGCCAGAAAGCAAGAAGAGCCCTGGTAGCACAAGCTCAAAAGCAGCTTTTACCTCAGCTAGTGTCTGATGGGGACAGAGTGATAGCTTGGCAGTCTAAACACCTCCTGTTGGAACCCTGGCAAGTGCAAGGACCTGGGTTCAACCCCCAGCACCACATGCCATGCCAGCCATGCCTTCCCGGTGGGCTTAGCCACTCAAAAAGCAAAGCAAAACAAATTACTATACATAAAAGCTCTTAGAACCAGACAAGTATCAGACCAATTTCTAGACCAAAACAGCCTACAAGATTGGGCACAAAGAATCTTTAAATTTGAATAGGCAAGAGGTGAATCAGTGAAAAGAACCAATATACAAAAATTTCCAACAATAAAAGTCTAGTAGAGGACTGTGTTAGGCCTGTATGTTACAAAACATTTCAAGAATAAAATATTTTCAAAATATTCCAAATAGTGAAGACAATGATACTCTCCAAGCTTCTGTTCTTTTTCAATATTTCTTTCTTTACTACAAATGTCAATATTCAAGCAGATAGGAGGCAGGAAAAGATAGCGGTGCACTGCACCTCACCAGCTGCTCCAACCAAGCACACACCAAGCAAAGGAAACACAAAAACATCAAAGGACGGTGAGGTCCACAGCAGCCCTGGGCCTCCAGATCAAACCTGCAACTTAACTAAGGCATCAAAGCACCACTGCGCCCTCCCCATGCTGACCCATAAATACGGGCTGGCTCCTCACTCCCACACACTGGGACCTGCTCTCTCATCTCTGCTGACTCCAGCCATGAGGACCCTCACCCTCCTTGCTGCCTTCTTTCTGCTGGCCCTGCTGGCCCGGGCTGAGCCCCTCCAAGAGAAAGCTGAGGACGCCCTGGAGGAGCAGCAGTCAGAGGAACAGGACCATGATGTGGCCATCTCCTTTGATGAGGCAGAGAGTTCTGGTCCTAAAAATGCAGGTGAGTATCCAAAGGGGCAGAGGCATGGACTCTAGAGAGGAAATTCCAAGCTGGGCTATGGAAGAAGGCCCCAAACCCTGTAGTCACTTATGTGACTTCATTCAACCCTCTGGATCTTGACTTGGCTGCCCCATTAAGGAAGGAGAGTGAAATAAAACATGAGATGTTCTTCTTCGAAAATATTCAACACTTTCTCAGAATCACTGCTTAACGCATGGGCAAATACATGGAGTATCGCTCTGTGGATCATAACAGGAGTTTTCACTCTAGATACGATGCCTAACCTCACTTCTGCTAGAAGGCACTCTAAACACTGCAGGTGGTCAAGGGTTTCAGAGTCTGTTCGGGGTATGGGGGCTCCTCATTGGCTCGCAGGTGTGCTGACAGGTGCGACACGGCCTCACCTCCCGCTGCCCCATGCAGCCACACGTAGGACCTACCTGCTTGCCGAGGAGTGGCCCACACTTCTGGGAGCTTGAGCCAATGTGGCAAATGCATGCAGCCCAGCCGGGACTGCCCTGGGAGGCCCCTGTCCCATGCCCTCCTGCCCCAGCGCTCAGCTCTCCGTGCCGCATCTGCTTCCGCAGGTCGTCAGAAAGTTGTCACCACCTGCTACTGCAGAAGGAAAGGCTGTCGTCGCCAGGAGACCATATCTGGAACCTGCTTCGAGGGTTTGAATAGAAGAATATTCTGCTGTCGCTGAGCACCCACAGCACAGGCGAGCGCTCCTTTCGGGGTCACACGTTTTGTTGGTCTCTGCATGACCTCCATGTTCCACCTTAAGTAAACATCTTTCAGCAAGTTCCCTGTCTGTGCTTCTTGATGTTTGTTGTGGTCTCTGTGTGTGTCTGTGAAGTATCTCAGAGAATACAAAGTGGTGTCCCTAGTAACATACAGAACAGATCTTCCACGACGGATCTCAGCCCCTCTACCTTAATAAGACCTCTGAACTACGAAACACTTGATCGAGGGGCATCGCGACTGATGAACCCTTTATTATGCCAGGTCCTCCGAGGAGCCATGGAGATGAAGCTTTCTCTAAATGCCGCTGCTCGGGTTCCTGTTGGGGTGAAGTTCCACCCAGTATCGACTCCCAGAAGTCTCCTTTGACTATTGGCACTTATCACTGTGCTAATGCGCCTCACTGATATTTGTTTGAATTTGGCCTTAGTTAATTAATATGAGGTGGTCCTATGGACAGCTGAAGCTCTCCTGAAATGTGCCTCCCTCTCAGGACAATTTCGGGTTGGCCATGCTACTACCACGCTTGGGCAGAGGAAAGGCAGTGCTCCTGCCTCTCCTGGACCCCTTGCCTGAGGGCTCTAGTCACAGGGCTGGTGGGGCCCAGGAAGACACACATATTACCAAATAGAAGACACATTGCCTAAAGCATCAGACTAGAATTACAGATTCAAACTTGTAAACTACACAGGAATCCTAGAGTTTATTCTGAAAATTTTCCTATGTACCAAGGAATCCATATGGGGTGAGATAAATGGCTATACTGGGTAAGGACAAAAGATACTTGTTATGATTTTTATGAAAACTTATCGAGTAATGATGTGTGCAAGGAGATACAGAGAACATCTGGAAGCAGTGGAAGCCACAGAACCTCTGGGGTTTGGAGGTCATAGAGGAGTGTCACGTTGCTTCCTCTCATGTCTCCTCCCTCCTCCCTTCCATGTCCTCAAGTCCATAAACCCCGAGTGCAAACCTGTTCTGATGGTGGCACGGGACCTTCATCCTGCTTTCGGGAAATGAGCATAAAGATATGGCATACATGTTTGTTCTTGGAACGACACTTCCAGCCTCATTAGATGTAGGAATCCTGTCATTTTCCCTATGGATTAGGACCTGATCTAGTCACAGATTCCTGGTGCTGTGATAGGAGTTGCTTAGGACAATGTTCAGCATTGATTATGGTGTTTTCAGAGGACTACAGGGTATCAGTAGTGCCATGAGCAGTTTGTGCCCAGGAGAAGCCCAGTATAAAGCTGCGAAGCCAGCCCGAGATTATGTTGCACTTGAGGAAATGCATTCGTATGAGGGCACAGGTCCAGTGCAATTTGGAACCATCCCTACATTTCTGTATTCTGCATGTGAGCTGTCTAAGGAGTTTATGACATTGGCAGCACACTGCGCGGTGTGAGGGTTCTTAGAAGGCTGTAGAAAAATCAAAATCACAGCTGAGAGGTGCTTGAGATCACAAAGACTAAATGCACAGAAAACATTAAAACAGGAGGGACACAGAGAGGGCAGGCCTTGAGCTGGCGACAATAAGATCAGCTCAAGAATGGACCACTCTTGCCTGAGCGTGGCAGGAGCGACTCTAGATGCCTTGTTTCTGGAGTGCTAAGGTAAACCAGAGATCAGCCTGAATCAGCCTCCAAAAGGGACTTATTCTCATCCTGTCCCTGACCAGGGAGGACTTGGAAACTGAACGCTCGCCCTGCCCCTGGCTCCACATCTGTCCTGAGGAGAGCCACATGTGAAAGTCTCAGCTGTGCTGGTTTTGACGTTGGTACGCAGCAGACAAGAGAGGAATCCCAGCGGCCTCTAGACACTGATGGGAAACAGTTTTAGACACAGTCTAGAGTCCTGGTCAAACAGGGTAGGTACTTTTGTGTATGTGTTTGTTTTTGTATTTCTTCAAATAGATTTGTTCGGTTGATGTGTTTTGTAGTTTGAAAAGCAATACTGATTTTGAGAAGCCTGGCTATACACTAACTGTATTTTTTCCAGTGTTATAAGGAATTAACTGGCCTATATCCACTGCTGGAAAAATTGTGTGAGAGGAGGCACCCAGTAGGTCCATATCATGCTTTTTTGATCCTGGATATTTCCATGCCAGGTTGACAGGTTGACTCATGTTAATAGCTCCAGTGTATAACACTACATCTGTGGCAATTGCAGACCCCAGGAAACGCTCCTGTCTTTTTTAACCCAAGCATCTACCAACATCAGTATCCACATAAGTGATAAGGTTGGTCCACCTCTGTGCCAGTCCCACAAGCTGGCTGTGTCCTCCCTGGGGTCACTGCTGTGGTTCAGTGGAGGATCTGGAGCCCTGTTCCCTCTGTGTTCCTTCCACTTAGAGACCCTCACTCATTTATGCTCTTGTGGCTTGAAACCCTCCTCAGGGCCAGCATGCAGGGATAGTGGAGAGAGAGGACAGGTCTCTCCCTCTCTCTCTCTCTCGCTCTCTCTCTCTCTCTCTCTGTCTCTTTCAGCAGTGAGTATGTGGCTGTCAGTGTGCAGGCATTTATATGTGCATGTGTGTGCATGTGTGTTATATGATGCTGTTGGTCACAACTCTTTCTAGGGCCATGGTTTTCTTTTACATAAGTGTGTTATCTCTTGAAACACTAGTCCTTTTCCTGCAGACTATGTTTTATCTGTGTCTATATCTCTTGAATAATCCAGCCAGTAAGCCCATATATAAATGGAGTATCCTTCCATTGACAATGGAGTCTTCCTTCACCAGAGTTGTTTCATGGATTATATTGAACTGGGAACACTCCATGTGCAGTAATACAATCAGTATCTACTAAGGCAAACCAGGAATCTGGGGTTTAAACTTGTGCTCTGATCATATGTTGAAGAAATCCTGGCATGTGTACTCATGTGCCACTCTGTACCCTGAGAGAGAATAGCGCTCCGACAGAAGGAAGAATCATGCTAACCACATCCAGCATCAGACTGGCCCTCCAGAGACACAAATTTTGCTTCAACCCTGAGCTCTCGCATGGAAGGAGGGAAGTTCAGGAAGGAAGTGAACCCCAAATGCTGTGCATGTGGGGCTGCGGAGTGCTGCTGGAGGAATAGCAGGAGGAGGACTATGACCAGCTCAGGACAGAGTCTGAGGATCTCAGGCTCCACTGTTATTGCTGCCTTTGGGTCAGATCAAGGCTCCTGTCTGCTGACCCTGTCCTGCGTGATCCCTCAGACATCAGAGCCTCACACTCTGGGACAACATGAGGACTCCTGGTCACATGAGGGAACTCCTTGTGTCTGCTCCCTGTCCCTGGGAATCCCTTCAAGACTGTACTTTGCAGAGAGCATCAGCTTTTCATTATCTTGAAGATAATTCAGGGGAATGCATGCTGTACCATGCAGGGAAAATGCTTTTCCTTTGCATTTTGTGTCAGGGAGACCAAATTTATTTGTCTACCTGTCCAAAATCCCAGTGTTTTTTTCCATAAAAGTCAAATAATGATAAAATCTATGCCATAGTGGAGAGTTCTAAACCCTGCTCTTCTACTCATCATGTTTTTTTAAATAATAATTCCATGTTGAATACTTTTCAATGGAGCTATGAAAGTCCCTAATCTAGAAGACAATGATTCACTTTGACTTGTCCAGTAAAACTCAACATGCCGTGAAGAGCATGGTGTCTTTCCTGACAAGTAAAGATGTTCTTTCTTTGATGGAGATGCGCAGTCACTGCACAGCCATGTGATCCAAATGAAGGCCCAGCGAGGAGACAGGAGGCAGGCAGCGGGGTGAGCCTCCCGGATCTTCCTTTTCACTATGTCCTCAGGGCTTGATCATCTTTGTAGTTGGGAGCCAGGACTTTGTTCACAAGTGTCATATTGAAGAAAGTTAAAGAGTGTCTTAGACACATTCCAAACATAAAAAACCTGAGTGCAAAGTTTGCTCAAAGGAATTTATTTGAAATGAGGAATTGAGATCAAGGACAGTGGCGAAGAAGCGTCACACAGGCATCAGTGTCCAGCCGCTCTCTTCTCTGTTCTGATGGCAACAGAGTTCTGAGACTCATAAGCAGCTTCTGGGTCCGTGCTCAGAACTGTCCTTCTGCAGTGCGAGATCAGACTCCGTGCTGTACCTGGGGACAGGAAGACAGCACTGAGCACTGAATGCTGGGGTCAGCAGCAGGTGCTACACAAAGCCCGGAAAGGTCTGTGCTGAGCCATATTTGTGTCACATCAGCGCTGCTGTCTCCAGCAATGCAAATCACCACTGTGCATGAGCTCAGACACCCATAGCCAGGGCTGGGCCTGCCCAGGAGTGGACACGCTCTCACCTGGTGTCACTGCTCTGTTTCGGACCCAGCATACACACAGTTGAGCAGATGCTCACACCTGACTCTGGTTTGCCCTTCGTGTATTAATGCATCTATGCTTGTGCACACCATGCGTGTGTTTATCGTATGGAAATGGTGCTCAGTTCTCCATCCCTTCCCCACAGGCTCTCCCTCCTCCCTCCGGCTCTTGGCCCCCTTCCCATTTCAGAATGCGCTATTTCCATTCAATCGCAGTTGTTTCTTTAGTCAGTTTCCCCACACTCTTGCTCTGTCTATGTTTGTTCCCTCTCCCACTTGAAAAAGACCTTTCACTTCCTATTATCTGCATCTTATTTTGTCCTTTATTTTTATGACTTCTGGTATAGGAGAAACCATACACGATTTGAGTCTGTGTGTATGACTTATTTCATTAAATATTATGGTCTTCCTGTGCATCTACTTACCTAGGAGTGCCTCAGGCTTGCCCTGCTTTGTGTATCCTGCTAGAGGAGTGCTCTAGTGTGTCCAGAAGGGTTGCAAATACCATCTTTCTTTTACCCATTCAACTGTAGTTGGAAATAAAGGCCATTTAAATGTTTAGCTAGTAAAATTGTGCTCCTGTCCACATGGATATGCTGTATGTAGTACAAGTGGTCTGAGGTTCCTGCCAGCCGCCCCTTTTCCGAATGCTGTCTGATTAAAGTCTTTCTGCTGGTACTTTAGACAGTGCATTGGGGTCTTTCAGGAAATCCAGCCTACTGTGGTTTGGGGGTAAACCTCTTCTTGTTTCCTGGATGTGAGCTTTCCATGCAGCCTGCACTGAAAGCCCACCCAGTACTTCTCCCTGAAGCACGGGAAGGGGAGGCTCACCTCATCTTCGGGGCGATGGTCATCTTCTCTATGGGGCAGACGTCTTGGTCTGAAGACCAAAGGCCTTGGTCGTGGTAGAGGAAAAGGGCGAAATGGGAAGGGTCGTGGGCGAACCCCAGGGCGAAGGGGGTGGGGTCGTGGGAGAAGTCCTGGGCAAGGGGGGCGGAGTCCTGGTCGAAGCGTAGGTTGAATCGTTTGGGTTACTTCTGGTTCTGCTGTCACTGGGTTGAGTGTTCTTGCATCTAAAGTCTCCTCTAACAGAGAAAAATATAATCTGTGTGACAATTTCCTCATTGGGATACAGGAAGAACTTGTCTGTACATACGGGTACATGGCAAGCATAGTGAATATTTGAGAAAACATCAACATCTTAGGAAGAAGCACATGTCTGATTTATTTGGCTTTCATGGCTCATTTTATAGGTAAAGAAGTGAAGGCTCATAGAAGTTCAAATCTGTCAAGTGACAGAGATCTTTCTAGCCCCACACCACAGCCCGGCTCTCGACGTCCTCTCTAGGGTCTGTGCCTGTATCACACAGGCTCTCACCTGCATCGTGAGGACCAGCGCTCTCAGCTCCTTCAAAGGGCACGGCCATGGCCTGGTGGTCTTCCTCTGGCTGCTGCTCCTCCAGAACATCCTGAGCTTCGTCTGGGACAGGCTGAGCCCGGGCCTGGAGGGCCAGCAGGAGCAGGGCAGTGAGGAGGGCGAGCGTTTTCATGCTGGAAATCAGGGCAGATGTGGGAGCAGGGTCCCGGTGTGCGGGAGCAAGGAATCTGCCCGTATTTATGGGCCAGTCAGGAGAAGGCTCGGGGACAGAGCACGTATTAGAGGAGGTGCGCGTTTGATCTGGAGGCCAGCGCAGCCAGTGTCCCAGAGATCCTTTGATGACCTGAGTGCTCTGTGACTGTTGTTTGTGTTTGGTGGCAGCCGACAGTGACCACGAGGACTCCACTCTCTCTTCCTGCCTTCCATCTGCTTGAGTATTGACATTGTTTTACCCAAACCTTCTGTTCCAGAGTCTGATGCATTATCCATTGTGAAACTGCACAAAGGGAAGCAACAACTGGGATGAGGAAAATGAGAAAAGGAAGAAGAAAGTAAAAATGTATGGCTGTGTGCCCAGGGTAGCTTACATAATTCTACTGCTGATTTCTACTTGTCTCCTAAAAGGAACCATTATCACGCAATTTTTTTCCTTCTTTTTAACGTTTTTGACCAATTTTTCACACTTATATCTGGTAGTCTGAATCACGAATTTGAAGACAATATGCAATATGACAAGCATTGCTGACTTCCTGTAATCTTTATTGAAATTCTGTATCGTTTCTAATGTTTTTTAAATATTTTTATTTTCTTTAAAAAACAAATAACTGAGAAAGTAGCTTCTTTAATATTGGAAAAGCTTCAAAATAATTTGGATCATTTTTTAAAAATGCTTTATAGATTGCTGGAGTGAAAGCATTTTATCTCAGACTTTTCTTTGACAGGATCTTTTTCATATGGATTATACGCAGTCACTCCTTATTGCATGCTCAGACTTCAGGACCTGTGATCGTTCTATGCTGCTTGTGCCCAAGAATTTATTCATTATGTTCTATGGTTTTGAAAATTTTAACAGTTCATAAGAATTGGTTAGGACTCTTACTAGTTTCCTGTATCATTTATGATGTTTATGTTTTTTATTTCTGATATTATTTATTTTAATCTTTTTTTAATCTGGCTATTGCATGCTTTTTTTATGAATCAACTATTTCCTTCTTCAGTTTTTAAAATATTCATATTGAAGTTTCTTAATTTCTTGCATATTTTATTATTTATTTAGCCTGCCAATTTTGTTTTTGCTTTTTGTGTTTTATAATTCTGAGTGGTCACTTGAGATTTTCCTCCTTATGCCTAACTTAACCTCTTGTTTGGTTGAAATCTTCCTACTTGCTCACAGGAGAGCTACACTGCCACTTGGTTCCCTCTAAAAAATACTTCTAGTACCTTCCATGAGCACATTTATTGTGCTTTTATTTCCATTCATCTCAAGTAATTGTTCTAATTTCAAAGTTTTCTTCCCTGGCCGTCTCAGTCTCATCGTAGCTTTGTTTTCTGTCTCTCATGAGCAGCCTTCTTAGTCTTTGCTTTTGTGCTGGTTTCTGTCTGCAGTGCACTACGTTTGAACACAGTCATTGTGATTGATATGCGGCCAATTGTTGTGTGAGGTTGTGAACTGCCATGGTATTTGATCTAAAGAAGTTTCTGGGTGCTGCTGAGAAAGAAGTGTATTTTTTCACTATTGGGCAAAAGTTCTCAGTAAATGTTAAGTTCTCGTCATCTAACATTGTGTTATACATTAGTTCTTTCCCAGATAATTTTCATTTTGCATGACTTCGTGACTTTCAAAAGTGGAGTTTTGAAGGTCTCTCCTCGCGTTCCTTTATCATCTCTCCCTGTCTCCAAGTCTTTCCATATTTGATTGATGTAGCGGGTTTCTACAGCACTGGGCACTTATGCATATTCATGAATTATGGAATCATTCCAAATTCAACCCTCTATCATTTCACAGTTAGCTTCTGTGTCCACTTATATTCTTGATATGAAATCTACTTTAAAGCTGCTCTTTGCCCCTATCAATTTCCATCTGCCTGCAATGTCATTTTCTATCTCTTCACTTCCAGTGTCCGTGCCCCTAGATGTGGGGTTCACCCTTATACACAGAATATAACTGCATGTGTCACTGAAATGCTGTCAGAGAGAAGAAACAGGCAGAGTAAAGCTCAGGAAGCAAATCTATTTCTCCAGAGCTTGGGAATTTAGAGACCTGAAAAAGAACAAGTTACAAAAGAGTAAGAGAAGAGATCTCTGGTAATCATGACAAAGAAGACAGGAAAGTCAGAAATGAGAGAACTTGGAGGAACTACAGGGAAAACAAATGATAGAAAGAAGCAGACCCAAAAGCTCCTGGTGTGGGCACCTGTCTCTATAAACACAGCTCTGCCTTGGTCACCAGCCTAGCCCTGGTGAGACACAAGTGACTTGCAACTTTGACCCCCAAAACAGCCCAAACTGGCAAGCAGCCAGCCATGGTGTGCGGCATATTCTGAACATAGCTCCTCCTATGTGGCCAGCTGGAGTTAGAGCATAAACCCAGGAGGAGCTCACTGCCTGGGCACACTAGCACCGCAGCAGTTCTAGGGAGAGCTGTCTTGTATAAGACTGAGCTATGCTGGGAATCAAAATGCAAGGAACCACTACCCTGGCCCCCGCACCTGTGGGTCCCAGGGTCCCGGGGCAGCTCAGTGCATTGCATGGCCAGCACAGGTATTCTCCAGTGAGTCCTGGGTCAGAAGTTTTTGTGTTCCTGAGAATGCAGTAAGAATACAAATTCAATCCTAGACCACCTGAGTCACACCCTCTCTGGAGCACTTCATTGCATTTTTGAAAAAAAAAGAGACATCCTCTTTTCTTTTTCCAGCATTAGATTCAATTCTAAGAACTTATAGTGGGCCAGGGACATAGCTCAGTGCCCCAGTGACTGCCTCTCAAGTGAAAGGTTTTGAGTTCTATTCCCAATTTAAAAAAAAAATGTATATGGCTAATGATCAAAAAAATACAGGTAAAAAATCAGATTAATAAGACAAAGAATACACAAATTATACAGCAGTCATACTAAATCAAGACATACTCATACACAGATTGTCCACACTGGAGCATAATACCATTTTCCCTCTTTTATCCTATATAAAAGAAAGCCTGGGAAAGACCATAATTATATTTTCTGTCTCCTTAGAAAATCTCTTTCATCCTAAATTAATAGTCCAAGTGACTAGAGCCACGTGTGCTTTGAAAAGAAAGAGATTGTCCTATAATGTGGGCATGCCGCCCTCCAGTTGGCACACACAACCTTTGATACGTGCTGTTGGCACATCAGCTTCCATGTACTTGTGACGCTTTGCCACAAATAATTTCATGTAGTCTTTTGGAAATTAGGAATAGCTCCCTGTCTATTCTACAATTTATTTTATAAAGAATAAATATGCCCAGAGATGAATACAAAGAGGAAACCCACCAGGCTTATCAGGTGTCCTTTCATAACTTATCTAAGACTCAAGCAAATAGGTGGAACATGTGGGAGGTGGACATCCTGCACCTGGAAATGCAGAGCGCTTGTGGAGCTGCGAGAGAGCTCCGTGTGGTTCCTCCCGGCTCTCCTCTCTCCCCCCAGCCTCATGTAAGTGCAGTGGCACGGTGCACAGCTGTGACGATCTCATGCCTCTTGCACCCTGCTGCAGTGAGCAGGCTCAAGAACGGGGCAGCAAATTTCCCCCTTTTCAACCATTAGGCTCCGGCAGCCCCAGGAGATGTAGGGACCCAGCGCTGTCCTACAGACATGAGTTCCTTATCTCTGCTCCTGGTTTTCTCCTCACTCCCGCATCTGCTCATGGCAGGGGCCCAGCATGCAGGACTCCTGACAGGACAAGGCTGTCTGTCCAGCCTTTCCCTTCACAGCCCAGGGCATTTCCACACTGCCTTCTCCCTCAGGAGCCTCTGACCCAGCTCCACATGCACTCCCACGGAGGCAGGATTTGGGCCTTCAGACCGTGGAGCAGGCCTCACTGCAGAAGCAGCTCCAGGAAGTGCACTGGGGCCTGTAACAGCCACTGCTGTGCTTAGAAAAGGAACCCAATGGAGCAACAAAGAGCACACAGGGAGAAGGACCTTTGACAGAGGGGAAGAGAAGAGATGGAGGGAGGAGAAAGGTGCAATACGAAAAAGAACTGTAACATGTTATGCAGAGGAGCGCACTCAAGAGGGAAATGGGATCACCGTGTGCTCAAAACATGCCCCCAACCCATGAAAATATAGTTCCAGAGTCCTTTTACTTGTCTGTGAGTTTGTAGAGGGAAAGGGGAGCTCCACGGCAGGGTGAGGATTAGTTCCAGTCTTCTGCAAGCTGAACATCATGGTATTGCAAACAAGAGACACAGCAAGGACAAAACAAGGGAGGTTCCAAGCAGAAGCCCTGAGTTCCTGGTTAGGCAGGTGAGGTCAACACCAGTGCGGCCCTGTTGTCACCAACATAAACCAACCCCAGGGGTGGGAGACTTTGACTGGCACGTGGCCATGTCCACATTTCAGTAGCCATCTCCCCAGGCCTCAGTGCAGCACATCCCATTTCTAGAGCTCTAGCATTAATTAAATTAGTACAGTCCACAGCGACCTTCCAGCTACTCCTGAAGCACTGTAGGATTTGAAAATGGATTACAAGGCAAGCAGTCTAAGAAGGGGTGCTGGGATTAGAAATCTAAAACCTTTTACCCGAATGTGACTGCACTGTTGGGCACTTGAGTAAACACACTCAGCTGGATGCCTATGTCTAGCACATGTCGGAGGCAGCATGGGAACTCTTGCCTCTGATTTTAAGGCCCTCCAGGGTTTTGTGTAATTGGGATGTTGACCTCACAGTGTGGCACAGCAGAAGAAGGGCCCCAGGAGTCCCCTCCATGATGGGAGTCACTGCCAGTCAGGAGGTCCCTGGGTGCACAGGGACTCCTAATGCAGGAAGAGGCCCCAGCAAGAGCCTTCAGCTGGTCACAGTGTGCTCATGTGACTGGCAAAGTCCCCTGTGTCTGTATGGCAGGACTGAAACTAGAGAGCCTGGATCATGGGAACATGGATTACCACAGTCTAGAACTAAATTAATACTTGGGTAGGGTTTACCTTGGTACCTGGCTTCATGAACTCAATTTGTTGCACAATTCAGGAAAACGTGTCACATCAGTGGTCCTGTGGGAAAGATGGCTGCAGTCGTGTTCATCATGAGCTGCAGAGCCTATGGCCAGGAAGAAAATAGTGGCAGAGGCTTCAGTTTGCAAACTAAATTGCTCATGATGAAAGTGTTGGTGTACCGAGGCCCCACAGTATTCAGTGTCAGTCTCCTGTGCAAGGGGTCTATGGAGTAAGAGGTCCCCTAAAGAACGGGTTGTGTGTGTCCCAAGAGGAGGACAGGCCAAAGTTGAAGTCACGGCTCTCCTGGTTACAGTAGCAGGATCCCACTGAGATCATAGTAACAATCTTTTTTTTTTTTCTATCACAAAAATTTTAACAAAAATTTAATATATGAAAATGTGTATGAGCCAATCTCCAGTCAGTGAAAGTAGTGCTTGCCCGAGGGGTGTGAATTTTTCTGCTGAGCAGTCATTATTTAAACTCGTTCCAAGGCTTCCAACATGATGATACTATTTCCTCGTACTACCACCATTCCAATGTTGTTCTGTTGCCCACTAGTAGCCATCTCCACACATTCATCTATCACAAGATTCATGAAGGGATCAAATCCTCGCAATATTCCTTGGACATGTCTGCCACCATTCAGTTTCAATGATAACTTCTTGTCCATAAATTTTTCAGCTCGGGAGGGTGAGCTTTGCTCATATTGTCTAGTCGGCAGGCTCAGGAATCCTTGGAGATAGTAACAATCTTGTACTATGAATAACACACAGGGCTTCAAGGTCAGCCAACATCTTGGCCCTAGCTTTTCATCATCAGTGAGGACTCAGGACATAGCAGAATCTAGACTACAACATTCTGTAACACAGTTGTGTCCCAAATTTTCTGATCAAGGAGAACTTGGGGCTACAGAAGAAAGTGATCAATGATGTAGAGTGTGCCTAAGGAGAATCACATGGAGAGAAAACATTCTCTCAGGCTTTCACAGAGTGCAAATTGGTCAAGCAATGGTCATGACTCATCCACATGGCTGACACTGACAAAGGATCTAAAAACTGCAGTACAGGTTTTCAGGGTAAATCATGAGGGGATCTAACTGACTGTATCAGATACAAAAGTTATAGTTCTTGTTATATGGGTCTTGCTTTATCTTAGTCTTAACCATCCAATTGAAAATAAGTATAAAAACAACGTATAAAAAGAGAAGCCATATTAATATGCTGAGCTGTAAAAGGCTCAAGTCGACAACTTCTGACATTTCCAGTCTTATGGAACACCCACTACTATTATGGGCTACTGGACTATATTGGATTATTATGCTGAACTCATGCGCCTACAATATTGAAATGGTAAGGGAATACTCATGTCTGACAAAATTAAACAGGAAAAGGTTATACAAATGAAAAACCATTTTGTATCTGTATACTGAAAATAGGATATATATATATATGGCTACTTTCTCTTAATAGAATGAGAAGAAAGATTTGTACTAATAGTGTTTGGGCAGGACATCATGTCTGCATCTTGCACTATGAACAACCACTACAAAGACAGCAATATGCAATGTATTATTGAAACTGTCCTACTAATCAGTTTTGAAACTCTCTCATTCCTATTTCTTTCTCAATAAAATGACCAGTGCAGTCAGTGTCACTGAGAGCCTTTGATGTCGTTGTGTGTTCTGAGATTCTTGCTAGTGTGTGATGGCAGCTGACAGTGACCACAAGGACTCCACTACCTTCCATTCCTTCCATCTGCCTGAGTATTGTCACCTTCACATTAACAAGATAAAAAGTGAAAGGATTTTTCCCCTTCCCTGTGTGAAATAACTTTACCAATTTGTTAATTTATCCTAAGTAATTTGTGGGATTCAGCAATGAAGCTCCCATCTGAGCCTCTTGTCTGGCTCCAGAACTTTAAGTAATAGAAAGGTTTCCTTACTTAGTACTGTCATGTGCAGATTGTCATCACTTGTAGGCATTGTGCCTCTTCTTAGTTTACAATTTTAATTTTTTTATTGTATCTGTGCCTGTCTGCAGTCCACCATGGTTCCAGCCTCGAGGGGAGCCAGGGCTCACATAAGCAACCTGGGGTCTCTCCCCATCTGTCCCCTTCTTCCATGTCTCCATCCCTTCTCTTCTGCATGAGATCCATCTTCCTGTTCCCTGTTAAGCATCATTCATTTTGCACCTTAAATTACTAGCCATTTGGGATTCTCATAAAAGAGAAACCATGTGCTGTTGGAGCTTCTGTGCTGCCTCATTTCATTTAATCCCGTGGTCTCAAGGTGCCTCCGCTGTCCAAGAAATGACCCACATGTATCATCCTCTGATTCATAGATTCTCATATCCTATGAGGCTGATCGAGTTCAGGTGTCCGATAGCTTGTCTTTGTTTTCACAACTTCTGCTGTGTAGCTCTTCCTTAAATGTTCAAATACTTTTTATATTTCTGTAGGATCAATGTCATGTGTCCTTTTAATTCCTGGTCAGTCTATCTATCTATCTGTCTGTCTGTCTGTCTGTCTGTCTGTCTGTCTGTCTGTCTGTCTCTGTCTCTGTCTCTGTTTCTATCTCTATCTCCCCCCAATGCCTCGCTCCCTCTCTCTCCTTCTCTGTAGGGTCAGCAAAAAGTGACTTGACTCTTTATGCTTTTATAAAACCCAGCTATTGCTTTTGTGGGGTTTTGCATGTGTTTTATGTAATTCATTTCCACTCTGGTTTTTACTATTTTTTTTCTTCTATGCAGGTTGATTTTCCAGAGAACTGTGGAAAGTTCTCTAAACACATGGTAAATCCCTTTCATCTACACAACAGTTTAAAACATTTGTTTTTGAGTTCATTTTTTGTTTACCTAATGTTTCTGGCTTTGAAAATGCAGTTTGAAACTCTGCCCTACCTCCTATCGCACTCTGCTTCTCTTTGGCTCTCTTAAGTCCCCTGGAATGAAGTAAACATATGTGTTCAGTTGCTGTGTCCTGCTGCAGAATTGGCAACTTGTGATTTCATAGTTGTCTTCTTTGAGCTTTGACACTGTTTGACATAGAGCTTTTGCTCTAGAACCAGTGGAATCACCCTTATCCTTTTGGACTCCATTTGCACGGACACTCCGCCCTGTCGCTTCACCTCAGTCCCTGTGCTCCATTGGCGGCAGTGCGTCTCCTGAGGGCAGCGTGTCGTCCCGCGCTCCATCGGGGAGAACCCGTCCGGCAGCGCTGCAGCTTTCCGGCAAATGATTTCGCCCCTTACAGCTGTGGCTGCTCTCGACCGCTGAGGACTCAGTGCTGGTTGTTTCCCTGCTTGTCTTCTGGTTATTGTTGGATGTGCTTTTTCTACCCTTTTTTTCTTCTTATTCACTTATGAACTTCGTAGTTTCTGTAGTGATTAGCATAAATTCTACTGTTTTCCAATAGCATGTGCCTCCTGTCCTTTTCCTCCTTCGTATTACTGATAAGTCCAGGGCTGTGTAGAGTAAGCAATATGACCTTAGTAAGCAGCTATGACCAGGTGATTCCACTCACTCAACATGCGGACTGGATCCTGCCACATTTCTAGTTTTGCATTATTTTTAAGGGCTATTTTTCATAACATGTTTTAAAATTAATGCCTAAGTTTAAATATCCATGCCGTATGATGGTGCTGGATTTTATATATTTTCACAATTGAAGTGATTTCGTATTATAAAATGGCTGTCTTTGTCTCCCAAAATATGAAGCACATAATTTCTCAAAGAGATTTTCAAACACAGAACATGTGATGTTATTCTATTCTCTCAGAGGTTGGAAAGCAAAATCTAAGTCTTGGGAAATGTCTGCATAGTACAAAGAACTCACTACACTTGACTTATATTGACTTTAGTTTTCTTGGCAAGAGAGCGTCAATGGCTTCAGTGCAAGGCGCGCTTCCTGCGTCCCAGGAGACATTTACCCCAGTGTGTGAGAGGCAGGCTGAAAAGGGGCTGAGTGCCGATTTGGGTGTGAATGATGGAGCAGAACCTGGCTCAGGCAGGTAGACAAGAGATGACTGGGGATCAAATGGGAGGGCAGAGGTGGGCTCCTGAAGCAGCCCGGCAGGGTGCTGTGCAGAGAGGGGCCTGCCATCATGGCTGCTGAAAGAACACTTGAAGAATGAGTGGTTGGGGTGGACACAGGGCTTTCAGGTCAGGGCGGCTCCAGCCCTCCAGGGCTCCAGGTGAGGATCAAGGCCCAGGGAGGGAATGGAAATGAGAATGGGGGCGAGCTTTGTAATTGAGGGGCCCAGGAAGCAGGACTGGGCATTAGGTCCAGGCTGCTCCCTGAGAACAGCGCTACTTCCAGGACCACAGGGAGCACCTACGTGAGGCATCTGTGCCCCCTGTGAGCAACCTATACACACGAGTCACGGATCCTGCCCCTGTGTGGCACAGCCCTGGCAACTGTGCTTTAACAAGAGCTGCTTAGATCTGCAAAACATTACACGGTCAGGACCCAAATCTTTCACCACTAGAGTCTTTTCTCAGGACCTCACGGAAGTGGTGGACATGGAGCGCTGCCTAAAATTCCATAGATGAGGTCCAGGCAGGGGAGAGAGCTCCGAATTCCTCAGCCATTCGCAGGGAAGGTTCATGGATCTTGGGGGAGGGGGAGCTCTGGTGCTCCAGCGCATTTGTGTTGTGTTTATTTGAGCTGGCTGTTAAAATTTACACAAACTCAGTTGTCCTGTAAGCCCAGGCAAAGGCCCTAATTAAAGCTGTCCCCTCTGATATTAGTTTTCCTGCCCTGTCACTTACCTCAGTGTTCCCAGAACGACCACATCATGTGACCATCTGGACATGCTGCCCTGGCACTACTGCACACGTGACCTCAGATAACCTCACAGGCCATGCACTTTTGTGTACCTTCCAGTTGTAACCAAAGGGAAATTCTGGAATCCTGTAGTTTGTCTTGGAACTAAGAAGCATTCCTATTATACTCTATAAATAAGTGTTATAATGTAAAGCAGCCCTCAAAGCCATTAACAAATATTTATTCAGATAAGTATGGATAAGTATTTAAACAGGGAGCCTTATCTCTTTGGAATCAATATTTACAGAATAAATACAGTTAGCAAGCAAGTCAGTGGAATATGCAGCACAAGGAGAAGTTTCAGTACTTCCCCTTCCTACTTCAATGAAACATCAAAGAGTCTCTCACTCTCTGTCTCTAGCTCTGTCTCTCTGTCTCTCTCTTTCTCTGTTTCTCTGTCTCTCTCTGTGACTCTAGCTGTCTGTCTCTGTCTCTCTGTGTGTCTCTGTCTCTTTCTGTGTGTCTCTGTCTCTATCTCGCTGTGTCTCTCTCTCTGTCTCTGTCTCTCTTTCTCTCTGTTTCTGTCTTTATGTTTCTAGTTGTCTGTCTCTCTCTGTCTCTATCTCTCTGTCTGTCTTTGTCTCTGACTCTCTGTGTGTGTCTCTCTCTGTTTCTATATCTCTCTGTCTCTCTATCTCTCTCTCTGTGTCTCTGTCTCTGTATCTCTCTCTCTCTCTCTCTCTCTCTGAGACAGGGACTGGATATGAAGTTCAGGCCAACCTTGAACTCACTTGCATGTCCACACTGGTCTTGACCTTACTGTGAAGTTCCTGCCTCATTGAAGTCTTTCGGAACATCTGAGCTCCCATGATTTCTTCTTTATGCCTGCTTCTCTTCTCCCCATCCCCATCGCCCAGCTGTATGCCAGGATCACATCTAATCCCAATTTTCAAGAGCCATCCCCTGCAACCCTGCCTGCAGGGAGCAAGTACAACACAAGGCGAGGGTGTCTTCCCCTCTAAAGCCATCAGTGCAGGGCTCTCCCATGATAACAGAGGCTACTGCCAGTGCCTTGGGCCAGACAACCTCTCTTTCCTGCCATTCTCTGTTCACGCAGCATCTACTCCACACCTTAGTGTGAGCAATGGCCCGACTGGCAGATACCACTGAGGTGGGACCTCTGAGGCCAGGGACTGGGCGTCCTCTTCTCTGCAGCTGTGGTGTCCATCTCCATCAAGCTGTCCTCAGTCACCAGGTGCCGACCACGGCCCATTGCCCTCAAGACAGATGTGGAAACCTGGCAGGTGTCCTGCAATAGTGCGTCCTGGCCTCGGGGCCAGGTGGCCTGACATACAGGCTACTTCCCACTGCAGGCGCTGTGTAGAGCAAGGCATGCCTGTGGGGGAGAGAGGAGCAGCAGCTCTGCCCCTGAGCACCAACCTGACAAGGTGCCTTCCCAAGGAGGAGTTTCAAGGAGAGAAGACCCACGTCTCTCTGAAACAGGCTGCAGTTCTGAGCTTACGGGTGTCTCCAGGCCACCAGTCTGACCCCAACTTCATAAAGTAAGCACAATCCAGTATTTATTCAGAATGTAGATGACTTTTAGAGTCCTCTGGTTTTCGGTAAAGTTAAAACAATATTTTCGAAGATTCAAGAAATAACATTTTTCAGCATTCATGTTTCTGCTCTATTTGACACTTTCATTCTCTCATATGAACACCTGTTTAAAATGAGAAATTTATCAAAGAGACTGATGTTTGTCTTTCATGCCGCTGTGTAAATTTGCCCTCAGGCGGGTGATGGGAGGCTGCTAACTCCCTCTGGAATGGCATTCTGTGTGGTCCTCGGGAGGCCGTAACCAAGGCCCTGGATGAAAAAGAGATCAGGGGACAGAAAAGAAGGAGGACTCGTCCAGGTACAGTTGGGCAGAGAAGGCTAAGGTCACAACAGAAGAAGGGAACTGGGTTCCCCGTGAGAGTTCCCCTCGGCCAGGGCTTGTGTGGAGCCCACCTCCTCGCGCCTCCATCCCACACTGGACCCGGGCCCCGTGCTCTGGCTGTGAGCCTGCAGTGACGCTGCGGGCAGGGCTCTGCTGCCTCCTCCTTCATGCTGTCTTCAGAGGGCCTGGTGTTGCTCTAGAGGTGAATGTTGGGTATTTCTCATTTGTTGAAATTTGTTAACAAATGGGTAAAACGAAGGCACACACAGTTGAATATATAATTTGTTATACTACTTGGTTGGATTACAGATTATATAATATAAGTTTATAATGCATAATGCTGTGTTGTATGTACTATGACGTGAATGTTTACTGGAATACTTGTTACTATGGAATTGCATGAAGATGTATGTAGTTCCCAGGATGCAAGAATTGTCCATACATGTGAGTCAATAAATGTTTATATGGATTAACTTTATTATTTTTTTTATTTTTATTTTTTTGTCTTTTTGAGACAGGGTCTCACTATGCAGTTCAGGCTGGCCTTAAGCTCACTGTAGCTCAGGCTGGTCTCAAACTCACAACAATCCTCCTGCCTCTGCCTCCCAAGTGCTGGGATTACAGGCCTGTGCCACCACGCCTGGCTAAGAAATGGATTAACTTTATAAGGAAGGAATGCCCCGAGATAACCAGCAACAAGAGGTTTTTCCAAGAATTACTCCCCCCCGCCCCGGCGGTCCTTGTCAGTTCACCTGGGAGGACAGTGCACACTTACAGCCGGAGCCACTTGCTTTTGCTGAGACTTCTCTGCTTCTCCGCATGCTCCACAGTCTTCTCCTGGAGCCCCTCTCACTTCCTCACGGCGCTCATGTTCTTCCGGGCCTGGTTCTCGGAGTCGGCCTTCTCCCGGCAGTACAGGTACCCCTCCTCCTCACCGTGGGCACCCAGAAGGGGTCACTGGGCACGACCTCCCAGGGGCTGAGTACCAGCCGCGGCTGGCCAGGCCACTTGCCCTCCTCCTGACCCCAGCTGCAAAACCAGAGCTTTTGGCTACAGGCAGCACTGCCGTGCTGGGCATGTCTGTCCCTTATTTTAC
>PVKA01023945.1:0-34923 GCA_004027165.1 Ctenomys sociabilis
CCATCATCCCCACCACCACCATCCCCATCACCACCACCACCACCACCTCCACCACCACCACCCTTGTAGCACTGGGGATGGAACCCATGGCCTTCTTACCTAGTTCCATCTCTGGCCCTTTTTGTTTTTTGTTTTGTGACATGGTCTCTCTGAGTCACTAAATTGCCCAGGCTGGGTTCTAATCTGTGGCCTTCCTGCCTCAGCTTCCTACAGTGCTGGGATTACAGGGAGTGTGCCACTGTCCCAGACACACCTTTACATCATTAGATGGTCCAAAAAGACCCAAAGACTACTATTCTGCCATCCAAGAGCACTACCAAAGCTCAGGCTTCCTAATTTGTGGCATACCCAGGGTGCTCTGAGCAGAGCTGGACCCATTTGCTGCTGGGCTTTATGGGAAGCTGTGGACTGAGACTCAGAAGCCAGCACTGGCTTGCAGGCTCAGGCTTCGTGGCACTATGGGGTCTTGCTTGGTGCTGTTCTCTCCAGGAGAAAGCAGAAGCTCAGCATGCTGGCTGTGCTCCTAATTTAGGAAACCTTGCTCTTTAAAACAATTGTTTGCTTGCATTCAGCTCTTTCTTTCTCATAAGGAAGGGCTGTAGAGAAGGGGCCATTTGTTTATATTTTAAACGACTTGCCTTTTGCCTGGGAATTTTAAACTCCAGATGTAGCCGCAAACGGTTCATGTGTGCTGTGGCTTTCCAGGGCAGGCTGGGGCAGAGTTCTGCTCCCTACCTTTGAGAGGACAACAAAGCCTTAGAGGTGACACCCCCAGTGTGTGCGAAACTCTAGTTTCAGTGAGTTCAAGGGGAGATTTAATGTGGAGCTGAAATGGGTTTAATTTATTGAAAGTAAATGTTAGACACATTTCAGACATATGATGAACTATTATAAGTGGAAATTATGCAATCAGAAATAAGTGTGAATTCTGTCTTCTGATCGAATGTTTCTCTTTGTTCTAGAAGGTTCTCTCAGAAGCTAACCAGGGATGTGTGTACGTGTGTGTGCATGTGTGCGTGCGCGTGCATGTGCGTATGTGCGTGTGTGTGTGTGTGTGTGCGAGCGCGTGTGGCCTCCACTTTTCACTTCACCAGTATAGAGAATCTACCTTCTGCCCTTGTCCTTTGGGTTGTTATGAAATTCGTCCGTGAGTCCTGTTTGACCCACAGGAGAGATGATAGCCCTAAGCACAGGTAGGGAGGGCATGAAGGAGGACAGCCCTCAAATGTCGCAGGTCTCAGAAGGTCCCTTCCTCCTTTCTCTATCCACAGTGACAACTGGCTGCGTGGGGAGGAGGTGACTGTGAGGGCGTAGAGCAGCTTTATGTGGAGCACGGGGCAATGACCTGGAACCCCAGACCACGTGCTTGCTGAACAGTGCCACTGGCTGTGGGGGAGGAGGAGGTGAACTCTGGGCCTCTCATCAAAGGGAAACTGAGGTGGTGGCTGGCAGATTCAGCAGAGGCAAGCATTGTCCCTGCTATCCTGAGCCACCCCTGATCTTCGAGTGATGCTGATGGCGAAGCCTGGGCCAGAGCCTGCAGCTCCACTGTCACCTCAGGCATTTTCTGCACTGGATTGCTCTTCCCCCCACGAGCAGGCCTGCAGGATGCAGCTGCAGGGTGCAGAACGGGAGGTGCTGGCCAGTGTCCCCTCAGGTCAGGGCCTGGCGTATTCAGAAGACTGGAAGCTCATTTCTGTCCCCAGCTGCAACACCTGCCCAGGTCCTGAAACATGAGGCTCTCCATGCCCTGCCCAGCTCCTGCAGGCTGGTTTTGTTTGCTTCTTTTATTTCCAGAGGACCTGGCATCTGGGGCTGGCTGTCCCAGGGAGGTGGGGATGGCATATCTAGTATAGAGGTGCAGGGGTGCTTTTCTTTCCTCCTCCTGCCAAGGGTGATTCCTCTCCTGAGTCCACGCTCACTTTGAGTTCTGGTCCCTTTGGAGCTACTGGGCTAGTGCGCGACTCAGAGGTCGGAGCTGCCTTGCTTATTTACATTTTGTCCTCCACAATGCAGCCTGCGTCCCTGGCTGAGCCGGCTGCAGGCGCAGCGACTGCTGCTGCTGCTGCCTGCTGCGGGGACGAAGGGATAGCCTGCTGCCTGTCCCAGCAGCTGTTTCCCTCTGCTCCTCTGTCCGTCTGTCCTGGTTTTTTTCTTTACCTGCTTTTCCTCCTGCTGAGACCTTCATCATGGAGAGAGGAGAGATAGGAGGCGATTAATTTTTATTACTCAGAAAAAGTATTGGGGCAGAACGTACTGCTGCTTTTTGGTAAAGGTTTTCCTTGGTGCCTTGCTAAGCTGGTGTATGCAAGAAGCTCAGTGCCATTGCCTGCACAGGTCAGCTCCCCCAGCATGCCTTGCTGCTGGAGATGTGCAGGAGAAAGCTTTGGCTCAGCGTGTTTGGCTTCTGGGAGATCAGACAGTTTACCTGGGACCACACCTTTAAGGCTGGCCCAGGAAGTCAGTGTGAGCTCTTCCTTTTAAGCCTCAAGGGTTAAGTGGGTTCCAGGGTGGCCAAGCTCGATTTCATGCCTGGTGCTGGTGGGTGGGAGGAGACTACCCTGGTCCTTCTTACCCAGGCCCCCTCCACTGCCGAGATTCCCATCAGCCATGGTCCCTTACACATTTTTAAGGTTGACATTGAGATTTTTCATCCTAGAGTTAGAAGGACACAAAGGACCTCATTCCTGGCACAATGTGAATATTGATTTAAAGAATGAAAGCTTTCTATTACTGTTTAAAATATGTGGAATGAAATTGAAGCCCTATTGTGATTTGATGGTTCATTATCACTTATAAAGGACTTCTTTGGTAGTTGCCAACTTCACATCATTGCTTTTTCTCCTTGAACTTACGCTCCCACTCTACTTTCACCCATAGAATTTTATCCAAAATGTGATGTATTTAAAAAGAACTGTTGTGCATGCCTGTCATCCAAGCATAAGGGAGGCTGAGGCAGGAGGGTTGCTGAGAGTGTGAGGCCAGCCTGAGCTACATGGTGACACCCTGTTTCAAAAAAAAAGAAAACAGAAAAAGAATAACTGATTATCCTAGGGTATTTCACAACAAAAATATGATCTTAAGGTGTCAAGTTAATTTGTGGATTGAGCTTGTTTTTGTAATGATTATTAACATCTTATCAAGAATGTTATAGTTTCTATCACATGTAACAGCTTGCTAATGAAACATGCAAGTAAGGCAACTTCTGCATTTCTTGGTCCCTTGCTGTGACATCACAGTTGGTTCCTTGGGGAAGATAGCTAGCTTATTGGTCCAGGGAGGGGGCCTTTGCTTGGGGTGGGGTGGGGGAGTGTCTCCTGATGGCCCCAACTTTCAGGCAGCCCCTTTTCTTGGCGTGGGGACTTTTCATACCTTGGGGGTGAGAGTTACCTGTGCCTTTGCTCAGGCAGGAGGAGGAAGATGGGGGAGAGGACCCAGGGTGGCCCCAACTGTGGCAGCTGTGTTCTGGAAGGGTGGGCACAGGAGGAACCTGCGGAGGCCCCCACAGGCAGGGAGCTCGCAGGGGGCAGTGTGCTGGGGTGGCGGTGTTCCGTGGCCCCAGGTTCCCCAGCTGGTCAGTGGCCACGTGTGAATGAGTGAGTGGCAGGAGCACACACAACGCTCTCGGACGATGTCCTTCCTTGTGGAAAGTCTGAACTTAGGACTTTGAAAGTCTGACTGATCTGTGGTGAAACTTTACTTTGAAAGGCTCGGTGAGAGGACATCTAGTCCCTCTCACTTAAACATATTTTAAATTAACCCAAATAACATTTCTTTGATCACCTCTGCACTTGGCCGATATGCCTGTACCTGACACTCCGGGTTGCGGTGTGGTTCGTGTGGGATTCCAGGCAGCTCCCCACCAGCAGCTGAAGCTTTATTTGGTTCCAAGGACACTTCTTCCAGGCTGCAGAGGACAGCTCCGAGCTGCAGGCCCCACCCCGCCCCTGCGGCTGGCCGAGCTGCCTCCCCCAGGGTTTCCAGATGTGGCTAGAGCCCGGGGGAACCTGAAAGCGGACTGCTCACATCCAAATGCTCAGCTCTGCTTTTTTCCAAGCACTGAGGTGGGTGCACAGTTGCTCGAGGGCGCACATCTGCGGGCTGCCTTGATTGGCTTGTTGGTTTCTGAACGAGCCAATGCCACAGCTAAATCTGAGCAGCTGCTTCCAAACAGTAGGGCAGTGTGTATCGGGTATGTGGTGGTCAGGCTGTGCGCAGCACGTGGGGCACTGGTCCCCTTGCCCGTGCCCTGTGCTTCTCCGGGCACCTCACAGCCTCTGCGCCTTTTTCTCCCACTCTCCTTTCTGGCTGCAGGGAATTAACCTCTTCAAGCATTTTTCCTTTGGAGGAGATACACTATTACATTGCTTAGGACAGCTGGAAGCTATGATAGGAAGTAATTTTAGGTTCACAGCAAAATTGGGATGACAAAAAATTTTGTAGAACTTTGCAGGATCTTAGAGATTGTGGCTTTTTTGTGCTTACCAAAGTTACGCAATTAGTTGATTTATTCATTCATTCATTGGCCTCTTGAGACAGGGTCTTGCTATGTAGCTCAGGCTGGCCTTCAGCTCACTTTGTAGCTCAGGTTGGTCTTGAACTCCCAGTGATCCTCCTGCTGCAGCCCCCCGAGTGCTGGGGTACAGGCCTGTGCCACCACGTCTGGCCAAAAGTTACAGATTTTTAACAATTTGACTTGAACAAGAGTTGGTTATGAAACCAAATCAACTTGTTCAGTTTCAGAAACTCCAGAAAAAGTATTTTGCTTCTCCCAAGCAGATAATTTGGGAGAAATAAAGAGAAGCTTAAAAAAGGAAGGAAGACAAGGTAGAAATTGTTTGCATTTCTAGGTCCTCCTCAAATGATGTTTAGGCCACATTTGCTTGCTGGCCTGATAGCATTTGGCTCGCTTCTTAAATAGAGACTATTGATACTACAGAGGAATGTGCTGGGCTTTCTTGAAGGTGAGGCTGCAATGGACTGAGGGAGGTCCAGAAGCAGAGAGAGCAGAGTGCATCAGAAGCTGCAGTGTCTGCGCAGAGTGCTCCCTTCTGGGGTGGGCAGGCCAGCTGTCTCCTCACTAATTAAAGTGGTAGCACGGTGGGATGCGCTCACGCTGGCCCAGGCACGTTACAGAGGTGGTCCCATGGCACTAGGAGGCAGTTTCATCTGCAGGTCTCCTAGGTGACCACACTGAATCTGTTCCTTCTGCCAACTTTGATGCCACACTGCTGTTGATCTCTTACCCCTCTGTCCAGGCCCCCACACCAGCCCCAGCAGGGTTTCCTGTTTTCTCTCCTTTTGGCTTTTCTGTAGTCAGTCCCACCAAGGTTTCTGTTACCGGATTGTGTGACCAGGTTGGACCTGAGACTCAGGGCTGTGACACTATCGCTGGCATACGAGGTGGCAGGAGAAAGTCACAAAGTCACAGAAGGCTTGGCTTCTTGAGAGACTAAGCCCTCCCTGGGATGATCAGGAGCCAACAGTGACAGCTGCGGTGTTCAGAGCCCAGGCACCAGGTGCCGATGTGCAGAGTGGTTTCTGGCAGTGGCAATTCGCTTCTTCCCAGGCGTTCCCAGGTGGAGCCTGTACCTGTGGCTCTGGAACTTGTGGTGCTGTGTGTGGGTCAGAACCAGAAAAGGGAGCAGGTGGAAGCTGGGCCACCGGAACCAGTTTAGGGCCTCAGATGTGTGCCAGCGGCAGACTCCGGCTGCCTGGCCTTGGCTGTGCTCCGGCAGTGATGGGTTGGGACACTCGGCAATGGATTTTCTTTTGAGACAGGGTCCTGCTGTGTTGCCCGGGCGGGACTCAAACTCCTCCAAGTAAAAGATTAATAGTGCAGCAGTTTCTAGTGTGATTCAATTATGCAATTACGTGGTAAATACTTGTTTCTTTAGAACACAACTGTATTCTTACTAGAAACCCAGTTATTGAAAGCACACCAAATTAAGTACTAGGATAACAATAATTAGGAAGGGCATGCTTACTTTAATAATTTGAGTCTTTTAAAGCCAAAGTTTAATGTGGTTATGAAATCACTGGGCTCACCAAGGTGGATTTTAAAATAAATTGTTTCCTTCTCCCAATGGGGAAATCTCTGGCGCTGTCTAAGGCTTGAGGAGGTGAGGGCCAGTGTGACAGGGGCAGGTTTGAGTGCAGCTGGGGGAGGCTGCAGGGCCTGCACTCTCAGCCAGTGCCGCACTGACACTGAGATCCTGTAAGTCAGCCAAGCCCTGGACACAGGACCCGGGGGCCTGCGGAGGGCAGAACACTGCTTGCTCTTTCCCCCTTCTGCTTTCCACAGTGTGTGTCTGTGGACCCTGTGCCAGTCTCTAATTCAGCAAAAAGACAAGGCCGTTATTCCTTTTTCTTTTTGGAGGGTGTACACGAGGCTACATCCTGGGCCCCAAAGTTTTATCCCTTTTTTGGCGGTACCAGGGATTGAACTCAGGCCCTTGAACTTGCCAGGGAAGTGCTTATTCTACTGAGCCGTCTCCCCAGCCCCAAGCCATTATTCTTGGAAATATTTGTTGGAGGCGCACTGCATCTTCAGCACACATTCGCCTTTTGCCGTGTGCCACCCTGTAGCATAAACCTAGGGAGACAGTGTGGTCGCTGGGCCTGGGCTCGAGCACTTTATGTGAAGAACACTATAGTATTTAGTGGACTACTTGGTGCAACTGAAAAGTGTCACCGGTCCATGTTTGCAGTGCACAGGGATGACACATTACGGGGAGTTGTGTGTGCGTGGGACACACTTTCATTCTTATGACATCCCTGTCACAAAAGGTTTCTTTCTTTCTTTTCGTATTTTATTTATTTATTTATTTATTTATTTATTTATTTATTTATTTTTGTCTTTTTTGAGACAGGGTCTCACTATGCAGTTCAAGCTGGCCTTAAGCTCACTTTGTAGCTCAGGCTGGTCTCGCACTCACAACAATCCTCCTGCCTCAACCTTCTGATTACAGGCCTGGCTGTCTTTTCGTATTTTAGTACAGGGTCTACAGCGTCTACAGGGTCTCACTACATAGATTGGACTCATAATGATCTGCCTGTGTCCAGTCTCCCAAGAGCTGGGATTGTAGGCACCGCCAAGCCCAGTCTCAGTCACCATCTCGGCACACCCTGGGGGTGGGGCCGGCATGGCACAGCAGGAATGGAACACCATCCGCTGGGTCTGCCTGAGCAAGCGCTTCCAGCCGCTGAGCTGTTTGGCTGGCCTTACAAAAGGTTTCTTAAAAATGAAGATGAAATCTTCTCTGGAGGGGCTTCAGGGGTCTGTAGCAGGCAAAGGGTAACATGGAAAAGGGTCTTTGTTGGGAGTGGGTTGGTCACGTGGATTTAGAGTAAAATACATGTGTTTGTTAGTGGTTGGCAGAGCGGGTGGCTGGATCACGTGACAGTGGCTCTCTTGGTGCAGCCAAGCCCAGATGTGCAGTTTCTCTCCACCCTCAGCCCCCAGAGGCTCTCAGTTGGGGAAGAGGCCATAAAGGACAGAAAAGGAAGTCCCTGGAGGGTTTTCAGGAGCCGCAGTTGGAGCAGATGTGCTAGGGACAGTGGGTGCACGTAAGGGGCCTCGCTAGCCCACTGAGGGTCTCAGGGCTCATCTTGACTGGCAGTGGGTTTCTGGTGGGGCTGGGGTGAGCAGTGCTGCGCGACGGGGGTTCCCTGCATCTCAATGGGCACAGGCCCTGCAGACTTGCTCCCTGGAGAACCTGTCGTCAGCCTCTCTGGATCCTGGGACAGCTCTGTGGCCTCCTTCCATGAAGGGGGCTGGGTCCAGTCTCTGCACAGGCCTGTGGAGCTCAGCTCTAAAGCAGCAAGCCCCAGCCCAGCTGGAGAGCAGGAGGAACTCCTGGCCTGATCCGAGCCTCCAGGGGGAATGGGGAGCGGAAACAGACCACATTGAGGCACCAGGCGGCCCAAACACGGGCTTCCTCTCTTCCTGCCCACCACCTGCCCGCTGCCCATGTCTCCCTGCCCCAGGTCCCAGGCCTTGTGGGCTGGTGGCCGTGTGTCTCTCTGAAGTGGCCAAAAGAAAGGGCTGACAGTGGGGAGGGTTGGGGCAGCAGTCTGAGGTCTTTCTGGCTAATGAAAGCTGAGGCCTGGGGCATGAACTAGACGTGCAGAGCCTGCTCTCCTTCAGACGAAGGGCAGTGTCGTACCTTCCTGGGTGCTTATCTGGGCTCTGCAGCATGGAACGCAGCCTCCTGGATCCCTCCTTGTCACTACTCCTTGGGATGGGCTTCCAGCCTGTACTTTGCAGTTTATTTTATTTATTTATTTTGCTTTGCAGTTTAGCAGCTGGTTAAGCACCACCTGGCCTGCCCTTGGCTTAACTCTGCCCAGGTCGACTCTGGCGGTTGTTCTCTTGTGGGAACTGATGGAGCAGAGCTGCTCTCTGCGGCCACAGGGTCTGTGGCCTCCGTGTGTCCTGCTCTGAGCCTCTCTTGGTTCGGTTCTGTTTGGTTCTGTTGTGGTCTCCTGAGTCCCTTGTGACTCAGCTGCTCAGCACTGGTGTCCTGGGAGCCTGTCTGTCCACACCTTCCAGCCACGTAGGATGAAGGATCAAGGACTCTAGCTGGGCTGGATATCGTGGGGTCCCTGTAGGACACAGTGGAGGTGACATCAGGGACCCACACCAGCCTGCTCCCGGGCCCAGCCCATGCCCGTGTTGGGACCTTAGGTTTGACTCTTGGGTTCTGTATGATTCTAGCTCCAGCAGCTTCCTCTTAAAAACCACTCAGGTGGGCAGATGGCGATAGCGTGGCCGGGGGCAGAGGAGGCAACGTGTGGGGTTGCCGCGCAGGCACCTTCCTACGGCCTCCAGCTCTGTCCACTGTGCCGGCCTCTCTCCCGCTCTGTGGTGCTGAGTGCTGTCTCTTGGGCACTGGGCGGAGAGCCTGACGGCAGAGCATGCCATGACGTCACAGCACGCCCTCAGCCTCTGCACGGCGTCGAGCGCCTCTGCGCTGGAGGTGCCCTGAGCCCCCCTGCTCCTTGGGCTCAGCACTGCAGGAACGTGGGGACCCCTCAGGAGCTTTGGAAAAACACCCATCTGGGCTGAGCACAGGGTCCATCCCAATCAGCTGGGAACAGAGGAAACCAGATTTTCCTGGCGTCACTGGCTCTGCTGCAGGTGGGCACAGGCCCGGGTTATTGTTCTGCAGTGTGTCCCAAGCCTGTGAATGACACCCTTTATAGGTTCCGTGACAGCTGCTTTATTTTCTGAGGTGGAATTGTAGATAACAGAGCTCTCACACAGCAACTAAACAAACACAAATTGCTAATGGTAATATAAAAGAGAAATAATGAAAGTAATATATAATCAGCCTTTATTTCAATATGTGTGCAGCTGCACTGAAGATTTGAGATAGCTGTAATTTTGGTCTAAAAATAGTTTGAAGAAATATTTCACTGCCAGGCATGGTGGCACCCGCCTATGCACACAGCACTTGGGAGGCTGAGGCAGGAGGATTTCTGAGAGTTTGAGCTACGCAGTGAACTTAGGGCCAGTCTGAACTGCATAGCAAAAATGTGTCTCAAAAAGAAGAAAGAAAGAAAGCCAGCCAAGTCCAGTGAATAGTCTTAGCACTCTATGTAAAGGGCCAGACTGATCTAGATTAGGGCTGTACTTGGCCTGCAGGAGGCCTTAGGCTGGAACTCCAGCACTGCAGGAAAAAATGTCAGTGAACTTTTCATGTTGATCATAAATTGGCAGCTCTGAATGAGGACCAGCACAGGTGTGTTTGGGAAGTGGCCCATTAACCCTAAGCAACATCCCTGGAGGACTCATGATTTTTAGAGATGGCAAAAGAAAACCCTGGCAAAGTTCCAATAAAAGAGTTTATCCTTCCCTCGATTTATAGGGTGACCGAACTCCCAGGAAATGCCTTGCATTTGGAGATGCAGAGTTAAGGAGGAGGAGGATCAAGGCAATCCTCTCCTTCACAATGAAAGCCATGGAGGGCGGGGCAGTGCCCCCCAGAGTGGCCTCTGAGGCATCACAGGGTTCCAGCCTTCCCACTGGCTCCCCAGGGCTTGACAGTCTGCAGTGCCCCTGTGGACCGGCACCCTGCCTAGCTCCATGACCTCCAGGGGCAGCATTGCTGGCTGAGAGCCATGTCCCAGCAGGAGGGTCCTGGGCAGCTGTCACACAGTGGCTGCCTGGACAGCCATGTTGTTCTGCAAGTGAGCTGACCGATGGCCAGACTTGGATGTGACATGCAGGGTATGGGTGCCTCCCACATGGCCTCTGCTCTTTGTCATGTTGCACAAAGCCGGGCACGGACCCAGGGAGAGGGTCCAGTGCAGTGTGGAGTACGGGGGGCCCAAGGGCAGGAAGTCTCAAGCCTGGGCAGAGGGAGGTCGAGAAGGCTCCGCCTGCCCTGACGAGTGTTGTCTGCATGCTGGGCCCTGAGTGGCCTTCACTGAAATGGAACATGGGCACAGCGGGGCAGGAAGAGGTGGTTCTGAAGGAGCTGGCGAGGGGGCTGTGATCGCCGGCTGGGCCCAGCACTTGTCAGCACGGGGCCTGTGTGGCATCTCTGCCCCATGGACCTGTGTCTGTCCTCAACAGCCTCGGCAGATGAGCACAGCTTCCTTATAGATGAGGAAACGGCAATATCGGCCCCCCTCTTGGAAGCACTTGCTTGGTGTCTCTGTAAGGACAGGGCTGGGCCTGCCCAATGCCAGGACCCTCAGTGCACCCTGCTGCCCCGCTGCCGGAGAGCTGCCCCGTCAGCCCTCCACCCCTCCATTCACGACCCCCCTTCATCCTTCACCCACCCCATCCACCTGCTTAGTCACTCACAGCTGTGCTGTGGTTCCAGGTGCTCTGTGCTCCTGGGCAGCTGGGCCCCTGACACCTCTCCCTGTTACATGATTGCTCTGTGCTTGTCTGTCTGAGTAGCTGTAGGCAACTGCAGTGGAGAGGTTAGGGTTAGGGTTAGAGCTGCTGGTTTGGTGATAGTCCTCCTCCTAGGGTATTCCTGGCATGGACCAGGACCCCTGGAGAGAGCTTAGCCTTGCTGCAGTGTGCGCTGCCCGTGGTCCCCAAAGGTCGCCAGCATTTCCAGGCCCCAGGGGTTTCTGCCACCTCTCCTGGAAAGCAAGCAGGGTGGAACTGTTTTGGCTTTTAATGGATCTTACTAGACCAGGTGTTGGCTACAAGCCGGTGGGAGTAGCTTGTCCCGTGGGGCCTTCAGAGTTCCTGCGCTTCCTAATGCAGGTGCTTGAACTGAGTGCAGTGGGAGTACGGTTCTGGGGAGTTGCTGAGTATTTTTGAGGCTGGAATTCATTGCAAACACTGTTGCAGATGAGGGGCTGGAGTCTGGCCCTGGGGCCGCGGTTGCCAGTTAGTGTCTTCGGTAGTCTCTAGGGTGACTCATACACAAGCCAGGATCGCTGCTGTCTCCTCCGGGTTCTTCACCTTGGCCCAGGCTCAGGCCTCAGGTCTCAGCGCTTCAGAGGCCTAAACCATGGCGGAAACTTAAAAGTTTGTTTTTATTGGCTTCTTGTATGAAAGTACAGCGTCCAAGTGAACAGAAATGTGACTGCGCCCCTCTCTCGGGAGGCCTCCAGGCTCTGCAGTGTGGTCCTCATGGTCCCTGTCTTTCCTGTCTGGGGTAAGGGCGAGGCCTTGGCTCCCTGTCTGGCCTCCGGCTGCAGAGGCTGCAGGTTGCTGCCCCCTGCCCCCACCTCCCTTGTTCAGGGCGGCTCTGGGCCTCGCCAGTGCTGGCGTGGTGTCAGCAGGGCCAGCCTAGGGTCTCGGAGTCCTTCTTCTCAGGTCCTGCTCCTCTAGCTTGCTTAGCAGGGCAAGGGCCCCCTCCCAGGGCTTTGGGGACCTCTGGACACTGCACCGGGGAGCTCTCTGGCTCCTACTACCTCCAAGCAGGTTCCCCCAGGCCCTTCTCTTTCTTCACTGGGAACTGTACTGGTACCTTTGCCATGAGCTATGCAACCTGCTCTTTTAATTATTTTTTCTTTTGGTAAAATTGCATTTTCCTTTGAGAGGCAGGTTGTGTCACCTGTTCAGGCTGTGCTCTGGCCTGTGATGCTCCTGTCTCAGCTTCCCACACTGCCGAGACTGCGGGCCCATCTGGGCTGCTGGGTTGCTGCTTCCTGCTTTCGGAACCCCCACCTCAGGCTGGCCTCCCTCTGCCCCGCCTGCTCCGGCCCTGGCAGTCCCTGCTCAGACTTCCTTGTCCTCCCCTCACACCTCTGGGCTTCATGCCTCTGCACCTGGGCTTCAGCACAGCTCTCTCCCCTCTGAGTCCAGTGCAGGGCTGTGGCTGGGGTGGGTGTGAGAGGCCCTCAGGTCCCCAGCTCTGTCCCCACCCTCCCACACCGCTCTGCCCTGTGGCTGTTCCTCATTTCCACCAGCTCAAGTCCTTGGGAGATGGGCAGGCATCACTCTCGTTACCATGGTGATAGGCAGCTGCTGCCAGCCACTGGTGGAGTCCAGCTATAGATGTTCCTGGGTTGTCTGCCAGGAAGATCTCCTACTTGCCGTGGGGCTACCCCCCCATGACTCAAGGTTGGCTAGTCCAGGCTACCATGGGGACCTGTGGGAGTCCTCACCTACTGCCCATCTAGGCCTGGGTGCCATGGTCTGCTCGCTGCGAGAGGACAGCCTGCAGCAGTGGCTGCGCTTGAGCCCCACCCCTTTCTTTGCCTCTGTCCTTCTCAGTGCAGCCTTTCTTTTCTGGCTCCTTTGGTACTACAGCTTGGCCGCCCTCCATGGCCCAGGCAGGCATCTGTGGTCGTTCGAGGCATGGGGTGGAGATAGACCCTGGCCTTCTCTGCTGGAGGTGTGATGGCCACGTCTCAGCTCCCATTTCCAGGGCAGCAGCCCTGGCCAAGCACTCCCATCAGCACCACTGTGAGGGTGAGGAGCCAGAGGCTGATCTCACTGGCCCCGCCCTCCAGCTTTCGCTGCTTCTTTACATATGAAAGGTTTTTTGACATCAGAAGGAGGTGGGTGAAATAGGACTGCATGGGCGTGTAGGTACTTGGCTGATGCGTATAAATACACAGGGAGGGCTCACATAATAAGCCCACATCTGCACGGACACACCCACGTAAGTAGGTGGCACCCAGGATAAGAAATGCCACATGAAAGCACCCCAAAGCTTGATGGGCTTTAATGGAAATGCTGGATTTTTTCCCAGTGCATTTTAAAGTGAGTTCAAGCTCAGCCTGAACAACTCAGTGACTTAGCAAGGTTCTGTCTCAAAACACAAAATAGAAGGGCTGGGGATGTAGCTCGGTGCGAGAGCGCTGGGTTTGGTCCCCAGTAAAGAGGAAAAGGGACAATGAACGAAAAGTGCTGACATTGTGCTTGGCTCACAGGAAGTTACAAGAAATGGTGGTTTTTTTTTTTTCACCCTGAACTTAGAATCAGCAGTGCCCTCCTCCCACTGCCTTGGGTAACTCCTGTCACTGACCTGTTCTCGGCTTCTTCCCTCCTGCCCCGATCTGCCTTTATGCCTGCTCCGGGCCTGGGCGCCCCCCCATGCGGTCCCCAGGGAACCGAAGGAGCCCCTGGTCTTTGGCTGCATGGGCACCCTTCCTGGTGTTTTGGTTACTTGCTTCTCATTGCTGAGACAAAATATCTGACACCAAGAATTAAGAAAGGAAAGGTCTCTTGAGTTCATGGTGTGTGGAGGTTTCAGCCCGTACTCAGCTGGCTCCAAGGCAGTGGCATAGGGAAGAGGGCAGCTGTTCAAGGCAGCAAGGGTGAAAGGGGGAGGGGCAGGCCTCTTTCCCTCCCACATACGCATACGGTACCACCGGGGTGGGTGTAGCGCTTACAGCCCAAGCCCAGCACTAGACAGTGAACCAATCTCGACTCCAGATTCAGCTGCCTTCGCAAAACCTGACCCCATGGCCACGTGAGGCTTGGGGGATGGGACATCCAGACATGAATCATAGCACTGGGATGGCCTGGAGCTTCTGTCCCTACCAGCAGCCCCTTGGCTCCGTGGTGCACCTGCATCTTCCTGCCTCAGCCTTCCCAAGCTCTTGTTGGCCAGCCATTGTGGCATTTTAAATGCCACTCTACTCTGCCCAGTGGTGATGCCCTTAGGCTGCATGAAGGCTCCCTTCCTTTTTCTGTTCAGAAACTGGAGAGTTCCTCTGTCCTGGCACAGTTCTGGGTGTGTGAGCCTGTGGAGATCCTGCCTGACTGGGGTCGAGGGGCTCGGCCCCGTCCTGGGCAGTCAAGCCTGACCCTGCCTTGGAGTCCAGTTGGAGAGGAGGCTTTGGCTTGTTCCCAAGCTGTCTCCCCGCTGCACCCCAACCCGATGGCTCTGCTCCTGCCTCGGTATCTCCCCACCTTGGGCTGGCTTCTTCTAGGAGCTGGCTTTGGAGCTCACAACCTATTAAGAGTAGCTCATAGGGGCAGCACATTTACGACAGAGCAGCAGAGCGATGACGGCATACAGGAGAGGTGGTGGGGGAGGTTCCTGCATAGAGGAGCTTGGAAATTATGCAGAGTCTCCTTGAGCAGTTTAGCATTTTAAGAGGAGTGGAGAACATCTTTGAAATACAGGACAGACAAATGGTGACCTGCACACATAGTACATGCAGTTGGGGTCCTGGCTCTGTGGGAGCAGGAGGAGGGTGCATTGCCCAATCCTGGGTTGTACATACACTGGCTAGGGTGACAGAGATTCCCACATTAGGCGAGCCCTTTCCTCACTGCACATCTGACCTCGGATAGCCACACATCAGGCGTGGCTCTGGGTGCTGAGGACGCAGTAGGCAGCATGATGGACAGAGCCCCTGTCCCGTGAGCCGAGGACCAGGCGCTCTGCGGCCGGCCGTGGTTCTGTGACCCGAGGGTCAGGCTTTACTTCCTGTATTATTTCTCAGGGCCCTCCAGGAAGTGTTTCCCCATGTGCACAGACGACCAGGAGATTGTTCTGTGACTTTCACAACCCGCAGCTCTGCTAGAGTTGGAGGCTGCTGACCGCTGAGGAGCCAGCTCACCCCACTTACTTTTTCTTCACCACAGGAAGTAGGAGGTGTGCTTTGGCTCCTGTAGGCCAGAGGTGGTGGGCAGAGGAGCCTTTGGTTGCCCGGCAGCCCTACGCTCACTTCCAAGCCCTCAGCTTTGTTTCAGGATAAAAGGAGGGAAAGACCCCACATTTAGATAGGAAGGGTAAACCCTGAGAGCCATTGCGTTGGTGTAGGAGCCCTGCAGCAATTGGGTGCTGGCCGGTGGCCTCTGGAGTTCTGGCTCAGACTAGGCCTGTCTGATGGGGTGGCCCCACTGATGGCGACTGCGACTTGAGCTCAGGTGTCCCCTTCCGTCCGCCAGGGCTGTGCAAAGTGCTTTACTGTTCACTAAGGCATTTTAATGGTCATCGTGATACAGTGAGTGCAGCTTTCCTGTTGGTCCCTAAGAAGAAAGTCTCAGACCAGTGTTGCTTAGCAGGGCGGCCTTTAGCTGGCCACCGCCGTCCTGTGCTCTGCTAGCCTTGAGTCCTGCTGGCCAGGTGGCCTCCACCCTGCCATGTCCCACTCCCCCGAGTGACCTCACTGGTAAAGCACAAAACTCTCCCCTTACCCTGTAGCCAGTTTGCCCCTCTGCTTAGGGGGTGAGCATTCAGTTTTTTTTGTTTGTTTGCTGAAGGTTACTTTTTATTTATCTATTTGTTGGTGTCTTGAGACACAGTCTTCCTATGTGGCCCAGGCTGGCCTCAAACTCAGGGTGATCCTCCTACCTCAGACTCCCAGGCGCTGGGTTATAGCCATGCACCACCGTGTGCAGTTTGCTGAAGGTTATTTTCATTTAGGGATATGTCATATCTTCAAATTTTATTATTGTGACAAAATACTTTAAGTACTGGATTTCAATTTTGAAAACACAAGTGGTTCAGAGTAGAGCCCTTATGTTATGCTGCTAATAAAGCCAAAGGGACGAAATACTATTAAAACCTTTTTAATGTCGCGGCACTGTGTGCTGTCACACGTTAAAGTGACAGCCTCTGTCACGCAGTGTTTGCATGAGAACATTGGTCTGGGTTTGAACTCCCTCAGCAAGTGAGAAGTCTCTGCTTAGGAGTTAGAGTCCCCGAAGACACAATTAGGGGTTTCTACCATGGGAGGCAAAGCGGCGAAGGCAGGAGGGGGGACGTGCCTTCTCAAGTGCCCCCCCCCCCCCAGCCATCCTTGTGCGCACACCTGCGCAGGTGGAGTGGGCCTGGGATTGGCCCTGCGGCAAGCTGAGGGCGCAGAAGGGCCGGGCCCTGCTGCTGGGCTCCGAGGCTGGGCTTCTCCGTGCCCCTCCGGCTTGGGGCTGTGGTCCCCTGCTTCACGCTGGTCTTGGAGCCAACTGCATTTCCTTCTGTGGGTGGGCATGACAACTACAGGCCTGAGCGGGGCTGGTGTCATTCTCGGTGAAAGATGTAAAGAGGTTGTGAAATCAGATCTGGTGTACTCTCTGGTTGTCTGGAGTCCCAGAGTTTGGCTTTTTTTGAAGAAAGGGTCTCACTAGGTGGTGCAGGCTGGCCTTGAACTCACTATGTAGCCCATGCTGGTCTTGAATTTCCAGCAGTCCTCCTGCCTCAGCCTCTTCAGTGCTGTGATCACATGACTGGCTAAACTTGATACTTAAGAAAAGCTGTGATTCTTGTTCGCAGGCAGGCAATGCCAGAACACACTGTTCACGTTCTCATCTTGTTTAGGTGTTTCTCAGACACCACGTGAGTTGGGGAGCACATTTTGAACTGCTGTCGTCATCCTTCAATGTGATTGTGCTTTGTTCATTTTTATTTTACTGTTTTAAGCTTACAGTTCAGTATGAGTTAGCTTCGTAATTTTATATTGCGGTTTTTTGTTTATTTGCTTCATTTATTTATTTGGTTCAAGGTCTCACTATGCAGCTCAGACTCGTAGTGATCCTCCTGTCTCAGCCTCCCCAGTGGTAGGATTACAGGTGTGTGCCATAATGCCCAGTTTTGGGGCCAGCACGGCATGAGGTGCTGGGGATTGAGGAAGGGTCCTTGTGCACTTGCCGGGCAGGCAGCTTAACCCGCTGAGCTGTCTCTCCAGAATGTTCTGTAATAAACATTATTTTGTGGGAAAAACGGAGTCCCTTTCAGTAAATTACAGCTTTCACAGAGAATTGCCATTGCTCCAAACCCAGGCGAGCAAATCTTCCCAGAGGACCACTTCAGTGTTGAGTCCTTCAACTCGGGTGAGGGCTGGAGTCCGGCATGGTCAGTGGTCAGCAGTCAGTAATCCGGGGACAGTATTCTAGGCGTGCAAGCCACACACGACAGACCCATCCACCCCCAAGGAAACCACACTACTAAGTGATTTAGGGTCTGGATGTGAAATCATTTTGTTCAGAGTGACGCTGTTTTCCCCGGAGACGGTGCCAGGCTGCCCCATCGCCCGCCGCTGGCCGCTCCACTTTGTGCCCGCATTGCTGACAGTGAGGGGGCACGGCGGCGCGGCTGGCAGCGGTCGGGGTGGAAGCGGGGGCCGCTGTGCTTGCAGGAAGTGAGCCGCGCGCATGCCCAGACGCTTGCGGGAGGCCCGGCGCGCACCGCCCCGGAGGTTTTCAGTTGAGCGTGGTGATGCCGGCCAGGTGCGCATTTGCATTTGCCCCAGAAAAAGTGATTTCTGCTGTCTGACTTTGCTGTCTGTCCTGGCCACTTGGTGTGCATTCGCAGGCCCTGCTCGGACCTAAGTCGAGGCGAATGTGCTCACTGCCTTCAGAATGCTGGGTGCAAGCCGTGGTCTGGTCTGTTTAGCAACAGGAGGAGCCCGATTCCCCAGGGTCCCTTGCCCCTCAGCGGACACGGGAGGATGTCCACAGTCGGAAAGGTCTTCATCACTGGCACAGATGTGACAGTTTTTAGAAAAGACTGTATTGTCCTGTTTTCTGCTTTTGGCTGGCAAGACAGGGTGTGATACATCTCTGGGCCGCGGAGTGCTGGGTCGGGGCTGTTTTCTGGAAAGACTTTGTCACTGTGCTCCCTGAAGCCACACAAAGAGGGGTTTGGTGCTGGTTGATCGGCAGCATGTCCCAGTTTCTGACTGGGCCATGTAGCTTTCAGTGAGTTCCAGCAAGCGAATATCTGCTTGTAGAGGAGCCCAGGAGGCTGTAGGGTTTGGGACAGGAGGACTCCTCCAGGCGGGGTCCTTGCTGGGCCAGGCTGGGCCATCTCCAGGCAGCTTGGCACTGGGCCGTCGGAGCCCACAGGGTGGGTTTGTGGCCTAGGAATTGGAGCACAGTCAACAAAAAAGCCCAGCTTTTCAAAGGATGCTTTCTCAGGCAGCCCCAGGGTGATGGAGGAGCCCACAGGAAGATGGGAGAGAGGATTTGTAGGGGTTTGGAAAACCTCAGTAGGATCTCAAGAAGCTACATCCGGGGAAATTTAATGAGGAACTTTTTCAGAACTGGACCAGACCCTGAGACTGCCTATGTGCCTGCCTTGGTTCTTGCTGCGTGGCCCTCCTGGGTTAGGGTGTGTGGGCTATGGTCACCAGCATTGCCTGGGAGGGGGCGGGGTGGGGTGCGGGAGCTGATGCACAGCCGGAGGCCACTGGGGACAGTCTTGGTCCCTGAGCCCTGAATCCCACTACTTCCCAACTCTGGGCTCCTTCATCTCAGACCACAAAGTCTGCCTTGTGATGGCCAGCGGTTAAGGGAATCAGCCCAAGCCAAAAGCACAGCATGAGGTGCTACTTCTTGCTCACTGGGATGGCTGTCACCACAGAACGCACAGGGCGGATGGGAGGAACCAGAGCCCTGGATGGCTTGGGAGGAGTGGGGCATAGTGCAGCTGCTGTGGGGAAGAGTGTGGTCCTACCTCAAAAAATTAAATACGGAGTTATGATTTGATCCAGCAACTCCTCTTCTGGGTGTATATTTAAAAATGTCAAATGCAGAGAGCCAAGTGTGGTAGTTGCATTATTTTTCTCCCTTTTAGTTATTGCAGACTGGTCAGGCTCACAATCTCCCCGGTAAGTGGACCAGAAAGCTTACATAAATGAGACAAATAAAATGATTTCAGGGCTCCAGGAGGATCAAAAGACCTCTCACAGAATTTGAGATTTTCTGTGGTTTTTGACAAGGATGTTCTCTCAGTGGCCCCTATTTATTTAGTTATCAGGACCAAGTCAGGGCACACAGGAGAAAGGCAGGACTCTGCTGCGAACGGCAGGGCCTTTGAAGGACCTTGGGAGTCCACACAAGGTCTCCAAGTAAGATGTTGTGTTCATGTAGGAGAACTGCGCTGGCTCCGGGAAGGTTTCCAGTGGGTGAGATGCCTGCAGCTGCAGTTGTTATCCAGTTACTTAGGGCTGGAGCCAGGTGTCCTCAGCTGTGGCCTCGTCCTGTCCTTTGAGGCCTCGTGGCTTCACCTGCCTCTACAGGCCTCAGTGGGACCAGTGAGCCACAAGTGCACATGCAAAGCCAGCTGGCTGGTTTCAGTCCTGCTCAGAGCCGCTGCGCAGCTGTGTTCTTCAGTAGTACATGGTTGTCATCCCAGCACCTGGGAGGCCAAGGCAGGAGGATCTCTGAGAGTTAGAGGCTAGCCTGGCTACCTAGTGAGAACTACATAGTGAGACTTTATCTCAAAAAAGAAAAAAAGAAAAAAGAAAGGAGAAAGACTCTAACATTTGTATAACAATGCTTGTAACAAAAAAATCAACAAAAATCAAAAAGTGGCAGTAATGCTATTCTCCAACAATGGATGAATAGATGAACAAAATATGGCTCATGTGTCCAGTGGAATAGTATTCAGCCTCACAAAGGAATGGAACTGGAATACTCACCTACCATGAACGAGACCTCAATGGCCCTTCCACTAGCAGGTGTTACCAGGGTAGTGAGTGGGATGCACAGTCTACTTGAGCAGGGCCCGGGCAGTCAGCCTCATAGACAGTGGAGGAGAAGAGGAATTCTGGTTGCTCCTGTTGAGTGGAGGTTGAGTTCCAACTGGGGACCCTCGAGCATTTGCAGCGGGCCACAGCTCAGGGCAGCAGGACCCCACAGAATAGCAGGACACCGTGGGACAGATCACATGGTAAGCTTCATGCTATGTACACAGAGATTTGTGTTAAAAAGTTTACATGTATTAGAAAACTATAAATTTTAAAATTCAGAGTAAAAGAAAATGAACTGAAGAAAGTCACGATTTTTTTTCCCCCCAAAGATTTATAATAATCAGCGAAGAGCTGTACTGTCTATTGGTTCTTTCAGTAAGTACAAATCTTCTTTGTGGTTTTCAGTCTTTCTGAAGGAATACCTCTTACAAGCCACTGTCAAGCCCACCGAGCTGGCACAGCCTTCCCAGGGCTCCTGAGGCCCCACCCTCCTGTGTGACTTCCTCTGTCCCATGCCAGGGCATGATCATCCCCTTCAAATGACCTCTGCCACTGCCATTCGGGCCCAGGATCCAAAGCCGGCCTGTGTGGGCAGAGGGCTGCTTCTCTTGGGGCCGGGCTGCGTTTCCCCTCCCCTGCACGTCTGTGAGGGAGGGCTGCTCCAGGGCCAGAGGTGTCCCCTGCTTCTCTCCTGCTCCTCCTGAGCTGGGGCAGCTTTGCTGCTTTTGCCCTGCCTGTACTGTGAGGCCTCTGGTGTGTGTGGCGGCTCCAGCTCCCTGCAGGGTGGCTGGGTTTCACGGGGACACAGGGAAGGGACACGGGGCAGCCCGTGGCTGCTTTGGCTCTCCTTCAAAGTAGGTGGCCGGGACGCACACCTGACCCTGTGGATATGCATGGCCTTGCGTCCTCTGGCTGTCCCGTGCTGTTTGCTGACCTTGGGCTTTGGTTTTGGTGTCCGGCCCAGCCTGCCCTGGGGGTGGAGTTGGCATGGCACGTGGTGCCAGGGATTAAACGCGGTCCCAGTGTGCTTACCTGAGCTTGCCTAAGCAGCTGCTTTAGACCACTGAGCTATCTTGCCAGCCCCTTGGGCTTTGTTTTAAATCTGCTCTGTGGTGTGAGAATAGTGAATCTGTACACACATGCCATCTGCAGAGAGTAGATCTTCAGGTGTGAGTTTTGGTTTTGGGGTACAGTGGATGCCAACTGGTGGGCAGCTTGTGACACCCAGCTGAACTGTGTCAGCGTGGTGCTGGTGAGCGAGGCCACCTGATGTTGCTCCTGCAGCATCAGAGGCAGAAGTGAAGCAGCTGCTGAGAGAAACTGCAGGGTCTGCTGGAAGCACCTGGCTCTCCTGGGCTGTTCTGCCAGAGGACCTTGTCCTGCTGCCTTTCCTGGTGAGCTCAGCTGTTCTCCTCAGAAACCTTGGGACCTCATTGCTGCTGATAATAGCTACAGTTCATTTTTTTGGGGGGGGCTTTGGTCTTTATCTTGAACATTGCTTCCTGGCTCCAGAGGGGAAGACGGTGCACTGCTCAGCCTCCTGGAGAAGCTCGTCATGTTGGCTGACGGGAACGTTGCTTTCCTCATTGCTGGAGGAGCTTGGGACCTTACCGTCGCTCAGGGTAAGGCTGTGGTACATTTGGGGAGCTCTGGTGCTTACCTTGAGTATCGCTTCCTGGCTCCAGTGCAGATCCTTCACCCTGCTGACATAGACTCCCTACTTCCACAACTGACCTTTGGGCCTTCCCAGCACAGATCTGTGAGGCAGGCTGCGTGAGACATTGTCATGGGCTCTAGGCCTCCAGCTGGACTTGTGGGAGGCCTTGTTATGAGCTCTAGGTCTTCAGCTGGACTCATGCAGGACGTTGCCATGGGATCCAGGCCTCAGCTGCAGTCTTTGGTCTTTAGTGTGTGGGCAGATTTCCTGCACTCTTTGCATATGGTTCTTTGGGTGATTTATTATAAAAGAATCTTATAAAATGTGTCCTGTAAAGTGTTGTTCCCCTTGCAAAATCTCCAAACCATGGGGCTTCTTTTTGGGGCCTGTAGGTAGATACTGACCTTGAGGCTCATGAGCTACCTTTTCCTATTCTTCTCCACAGCTTGGTTTATTTCCTGCTGTCATGACTTCAGTGCCCTTGGGATTGTGCTCTGATGGCAAAGGCATGGCCCAAGTTGCCTTATCTTTCAGCTCCACTGTGCATAGCTGTCCCTCTATGAAGCTGCTATTCGGGTATGTCTAAATGTTGGGCCCTAATGCTGAGAGGTCTCTCAGAGACACAGAGCGAGCATCCTCCCTGCTTGGGATCCTGTCTGTGTCACGTTCAAGTCCTTAGGGACCTAGAAACCTCCCTGCTCCATTGTGATGCAGTTGCTAGAAATCACTTTCATCTGAAATCTTGCCCTTTATAAACTTCCTTCCCTGCTGGCCTTAGTTTCCTGCCTTCTAGAGCATGAAATGAGGATGCTGTGAGCCCAGCGCTGCAGCCCAGCTCTGGAGACATCCCGTGGCGGCCCAGCCACGCGCCTCTTCTCATGCCACACTCACAGCAGCGAGTGTCTTTCTGCTGAGCTGTAATTTTAAGGCTTTGCTGTCATCAGTCTGCTCTTGCGGGACACAAGCACCGTGGACCTCGCAGGAGCTGGCACAGACGCATCACACACCTCTGCTCCACAGGCTTCCTGCGAATCCTTTCCCCATGGTTAAATGCCTGAGTCCTGGGGATGTGGACCTACGTGGGGCGTGGTCTGTACAAGGTCTCCAGCCTCTCGGGAGGGTCCCCTGTGGTGGCAGGTGGTGGCCTGCTGGGGTCCAGTTGTCCTGGCAACCTGGAGCTGTGTCCGTGAACACTGGCAGTGAGGACAGCAGCCATGCAGGTGACAGCTAGAGAGGGCGGCAGGCCAGAGCCCTCCTCCCCCATGGCACAGTCACCCATCACCGACACACTGGCGGTTCCCTTTAGGGTTGGTCCACTGTGTTTCTCCTGGCTGGGAATTCCCACCTCCTGGCCCTGTGAGAGCCGCAGTGTGGTTGCTAATGGGCTCACTCTCTGTTGTGTCTATTCTCTTTGTCTGTTTGCCGTGCTGGGACTGAACCAGGGGCCTTCACACTGAGCTGCATCCTTAGCTCTTTTTCTATTTTTAGACAGAGTGGACTAGAACTTGGTATCCTCCTGCCTCAGCCTCCCAGAGTGCTGGGATCACAGGCATTTGCCCCCATGCCTGGTCCTTTGTATATCTCTTTAGTAATAAAGTTATAGAATGAGCTGTGATTATTATAGAAATCAGCCTTCAGTGTCTCTGACTTTTTTAAAATTTTGTTGAGGCTAGGCTCACCCTCAGCAAGGAGCTCACTTTGGTGACCGAAGATCCTGTTGTCACAGTGTGCTGCTGCTGGGCCATTCAGGCAGCCTTTCTTAGAGCATGTGCAGTGGCACGCTGAAGTGAGACCCGAGACACAGCCTTGAGCTGCAGGGAGCAGGGTGCTTCCTCTGCCTGGGGCTCTGCATTCTGTCTGCTGCTCTCCAGGCACAGCAGTGAAATGGCTCCAGCATTCGGCACATGGAGCTGTGCCTTCCGCGACCACCTCCTGCCCCGGGTGCCTGGGCCTGGTGTCTCCCTGCCTTGGGCATTGGACCAGGCCCTGGAGTGGCTTTGTGGATTGTGTTAGAGTCAGGCAGAGGTGACATGTGTAAGGATCCATGTGTCTCTGTGTGATCTCTTCTACCTGGGGAGAAACAGTGGCAGGAATGGGTAAAAGACAGACCAGAGGACAAGAGCTGGGTCAGGTGGTGGCCCGTCTGCCTGGTGGTGAGCTGACCCCTGAACAACAACTTGGATGTCTATTTATACCTTTGCAAAGTTAGTGGCATTTGGCACAAGGTGGCCTAGTGACCAGGAGCCGACACTAGCCAGTTAGGATGCTTGTCTCAGGGCTGAGGTGGCTTGTCTGCTTTAGGCACGGAGGCCTAGCCCTGCCTACACACCTTTGGCCAATTTTCCAGCTTTTATGACTCCCAGTGGACATATGGGCCCCTGCTTGGGGACACAGAACCCACGGTGGCCAGCTGATCACAATACCATGAGTCCAAACGGAGACATTTAGTACAGTACCACAGGCATGTGCGTGAAGCCTCAGGATACAGCCCGCTTCTGATGCACTGGCCCTTCGCTTTTCGCTTCTCACTCTTGCTCTCGTTTCTTTGAGACAGGGGCTCCTAATGTAGTCTAGGTTAGCCTTGAACTCGGGGTGATCTCCTGCCTCAGCCTCCTGCATGCTGGGATTACAAGCATGCGCCACCACACTTAGCGCCTGAAGCAGCTCTGATCCTCTTTTCTGAGCCTCTTTACTAAGTGTGATTAAAAAAAAAACCAACCCCGCAGTGACTGCAGCGTCCGAGCACCATCCAGCAGCTCGTGAGACCCCGAGTGAGCGGCCTTGCCCACCTTAGTTACTGGACCTGGCACCGTGCGACTTCTGGCTCTTCCTGAGGTCAGAATGAACATGAGAGGGAAGCATCTGTGGTCAGTTTAGGATACCTGGCAGCCATGGCAGTGCAAGTAAAGACCCGCGGAAGAGTGCTCCAGAGCTGGTGCCGGCAGCTATGCGCGTCCAGGGAGGAGCTGGGGGGTTCGTGGCAATGCGTCATGTGCTGCGGTGACCTTCACACACTGTCCTTCCATTATACCTGGTCAGTTCTCCATGCAGAGATATAATTTGAGTATTAAAGCACACTTACACTCACACATACGGATTTTATTCTAACCATGTATTGGGATTAACATAGATCATTTTGATGATAAATCCATGAAGGATTTTTTTAAGGATAAGTGTGAGGAGAAGTACTTCAGGCTGTGTTTGGGATGAGCGCCTCTCTGGGGTCGCCTCAGGAAGTGCTGAGGCTCCAGGCCAGGCAAGGCCGCACTTGGGAATCAGGCAGAAGCCATGGCCTGTGACCAAGAGCGTGCTTGCTGCTGTGGCTCCATGAGGCCCAGAGACCTGCCGCTGTCATCTAGAGCTGGGTCCTCCCAGTCAGGGGGTGCCAGCACCTGCCGGAAGGACCCGGAAGCTCATAAAACTGATTTGGGGCTCTGAATTAGTGACCTTCTGGTTTTCAAAGTTACCTAGTTCTCTCTTATATGCGTGGAATAAATAGCATATGAACAGAACATATGCTGATATATGTGGGTTACGTGTAGCTGCCATGCAGTAAAGGAGTACGCAGGTTCCGACCTCGCGGATGTCGTCATCAGCTGCCCACTGTGTTACTGGCACCTTAGAGTGTGACTTAACGACTCACAGTGAGGAGAGGTCAAAAGCTGCTGGCGGGCAAGCTGGACGCACTTGGGGTCTTTCCTCAGAAGCGTTTTTTTTTGGCTGGTTCAGGTTGCCTTCAGGGCAAGTCTGGTAAGGCTTCAGGATCGAACCTCAGCATCTTGACTGCTTTGTTTAATCAGTCACTTAAACAAGTGAGCTAATGGGCAGGCCCCCAGGAATGGCCCTCCTTTTCCTGGAGGTATTTCCCAACTGTGTGTGTGTGTGTGTTTTAGGGAAAGTTCTACAGGGTGTTCAGGGTCTCACTAGTAGATTGGACTCATAGTGATTCTCCTGTTTCCAGCCTCCCAAAAGCTGGGATTATAGGTATGTGCCACCATGCCCAGTCTCAATTGCTGTCTCAGTGCACCCTGGGGTGGGGCCAGCGCAGAATGCCCGGGAATTGAACCCCTGGCTCCTGTGATTGCTTGCATGGGCTTTAATCCACTGAGCTATTTGGCTGGCCTATATTTCCCAAATTTGAGAAGATTAAAAATAAATACAATTACTCATGGAGGTACCATTCGCATAGAGGAGCTTCGGTCACATTCAGTATTAGTTTTCTAAACAATGACAAGAACAACATCTCTGTGCCGAGCCTAAGAGTTCCCAAGTGCTCCTGCCTAGAACCCAAGTTGCTCTAGATGCCCATGACCTGCACAGGGTCAGTGTGCAGATGGCTGCTGAGTACTGAGGTTCCGTGTGGAGTCTCTGGTCTCTACTGCACCTCCAGCCAAAGAGTAGGGAAGGGCTAAATGGGCTTTTAAGAGTTCTCTTCGCAGCACTGGAATAAATACCGACCTCTGCTTCTCCTCATTTAACTGCCAATATAGATATTAGCCTTATGGCTCTTGTTAAGATTTAGTTAAAATGAGAATTTAGCACAAAAATTATTTTAAAAATTTAGGACATTTTAATTTTTTTAAAAAAATGTATTTAGTGCAGGGTCTACAGGGTCTCACCACACAGATCTGACTTGTAGTGATCCTCCTGTGCTCAGCCTCCCAAGTGCTGGGATTGCAGGCACGTGCCACCACGTCCAGTCTTGGAGACCATTTTTAAAAGGATGGATTCACAGGTTTTGGCTCTGAGGATTTTTGTTTGTTAGAGGAGAGGCAGTGGGGTAGGATTTTGTATTTTTAAAGGGCTCTTTGAAGGATTCTGATTTGGAAATAAATATTTAGGTGACAGAAATAGATGGGAGGCAGAACGAGGTAGAGCCCAGTGGTGTGGGTGCACTACGCTTTGCCCCTTTTTTTGCTGTAAGAGTGAGCAGTTTTATTATCTGTGCTTTAAGGAGTTTTATTCTATTTAAGCAAAATAAAATCGGAAGGTATTGTTTTTTCCACTGATTTTGCGTCTATCTAGCAATGTGAGGATAAAAAGCCACGTTTTCTCATGACTGTCATCCCGGGGCAGAGGCGTAGCTGCTGCTAGACTGCGAAATAGTAATAACCCCCCAGCATTAGAAACCATGCACGATTTGCTGTGCGCGCATCCGTGCCCAGGACCGACGTTTGTGCCTCGCGGTTCCGGCCCAGTGCGGATGTAGACGAGCCTGCTGCGCAGTGTGCGGCGGGGACGCGAAGCCGGTGCTCGGAGACCCCGGAGGCTGGTGGGCAGAGCAGAGCAGTGTGTATGCACGGAGGAAAAGGCTCCCCCCAGCCCTGCAGCCATGAGGTACGGGAGCCAAGAGGTCGGCCGAGGCTCTGCTGGTGCAGATGTAAGCCGGGCAGGCTGGCCTAGAAAATGGGCGCAGTGCTGTGCTGCTGGCAGCGGTGTTGATCTGCTCAGTTCTTTTGGAAAGCACGGTGTCCGGGGGTGTAGGAAGTCACACAGACCATCAGGCCTTTGACCCTTGAATCCCACGCCTTGGCATCCATCCCGAGGAAAAACTTCAAAAGAAGAGAAAGAGAAGCTGTCAGGACAAAGACATTTATTGTATTCGTATTTTTATTTTTTCCAGTACTTGGGTAGGACCCACAGCATCCATGGCCTATTTTTATTTTTTCTTTTGAACAGGGTCTGACTAAGAAACCTCTCAGAGTGCTGGGATTCATGTGTTTTTATTTTTTTGGTACTGGGACTTGAACTCAGGACTTTGCACTTGCCAGGCAGGTGCTTGTGCCCCTGAGCTATATCCCTAGCCCAAAATGTGTTTTTATTTTTGAGGGTGAAAAGTTGGAAAGAATTTAGGTGATTGGTGGTAGATAAATAAAATATGGCATATGTTTGCAACTAGTCTAAATGATATTCAAGAGTACTGTGGAAAGAAAGGCAAAGGGCTGGACAACAGTGTAGCAAATGTATTTTCATAAATTTGAAGAAGTAAATCACCAAAATATAGGGATTTAGTTCTGTGGAAGAGCACACAGGCAGCATACTTGAGGCCTTGGGTGCAATCCCTAGCGCTATTGTCACACACTGTGTGTGCGTGTGCGCACGCGTGTGTTCGTGCATGTGTGTGTGCATGTGTGTGCGTGTATGTGTGTGCGTGCGCGCGTGCATGCATGTGTGTGCATGCGCGTGTGTGCATGTGTGCGCGTGCGCGTGCACGTGTGTTTGCGCATGCGTGTGCGCGCGTGCCTGTGTGCATGTGTGTGTGCATGTGTGTGTGTGTGTGCGTGTGTGTGTGCATGCGCGCGCGCGCTCACACGTGCACATGTACTACTCGTGCACACTCTCCAACAAGAGGAAATACCTTTATTATGGGCTTAGCAATACATGTGGATTTTTAAACACAAAACAAAAAACAAAGTGAGACTGGGCCTGGTAGTACGCCTGTAATCCCAGCACTTGGGAGGCTGGAAGCAGGAGAATCACTGTGAGTCGGATCCAGGAGGAGCACTCACCCTCCCACCCGCCAGCCAGGGTTTGCTGTTGTCTGATTTCCTGCTAAGGGTCCTTCTTTTGGGAGCAAGATGGAATTTCAGGTTTTTTTTTTTTTTTGGCAGAACTGGAGGTTGAACTCAGGCCCTTGCACTTGCCAGGGAAGCGCTTATTCTACTGAGCCAGCTCCCCAGCCCCTTGGCGTTGTTTTAATTTGCATTTCTGTAATACTCAGCCACCTTGAACATTTTTTTCATGTCTTTATGGCCACTTGCATTTCTCCTTCGAAGATGTATCTACTTACTCCAGTTGTTCATTGTTTGATTGGGGCTTTCATTTTGGTGGGATCCTAACTTTTCTGAGTTCCTTGTGTATTCTGGATATTGCCCTCTACCCACTACCCATGGTGTCATTGGACAGTTTTGGCGTCTGTGCTGTGCTGTGAACTGTCTTAACAGAGGGGTCAGAATGTGCGTGGGGGAGAAGACCACCCGGCTGTGTGCTGGGAGCCAGGGGTCCTCATGTGGAAGGCTGAGTCCAGACCCAAGTCTCTCACCCGGTACTACATTAAAATTGGAATGGATTAAAGACCCACATACTATATGTGCTGCCGAAGCGAGCACAAGACCCACATACTAACACACAACCTGCTGGAAGATAAAATAGGCAAAGTGCTTAAAGCTGCAGGTGGAGGCAAAGTGTTTCTGAACAGAACCCCAGTGGCACAAGAAGTGGCACCCAGATCCGCTTTCTAGGCCTCTCTGCTGACAACCCCCCCCCCCCCGGCTGTGCCCAGGTCCCCTGCCCACTGGCTTCTGGGTCAGAGCACCTGGATTTGTGTCTGCCTCAGATACTTTTTTCTTGTTACTGGAACAAAATAGTCAACATCCAGAATTAAGGAAGGAAAGGTGTATTTAGCTCACAGTTAGTGCAGGTTTCAGCCTGTACTCGGCCAGCTCCAAGGCAGAGGGGCACAGGGCAGAGGGCAGCAGTTCACGGCGGCAGAGAGCAGCAAAGCGCAAGAGCAGAAGGGGAGGAGTGGCAGCAATGATGGCCCCAGAGTGGTGTCTGTCTCCCTCCTGTTGCATTCAGGCTCTCTGCCCCAGGCTGGAGTAGTACTCACCCATAATCCCAGCAGCACTCACGCCCATAATCTCAGCAGGATCATGGATTAATCTCAAAGTTTAGAAGTCCACCCCATGATCACATGAGGCTTTGAGGTGACAGACAAAAACCATAACAGTGTCGTTATCCTGTATCAGACTGTGGAGAACCCCTGAGGCCTTCTGTGCCTCAGTTTCCTTCTCAAGAAATGGCAACAGTGGTGATGAGAGACTAGTTGTGACAATCTGGGAGTGATGCTGACTCTGAGTGCTGTCCATCTTTGCCTGTCTCAGGGCTCTGCTGCTTGCCTGCTGTGCTCTTGCTGTCATCTGAACCCCAAATCTGTATAGCACCCCTCTGGCCGGCATTAGGCATGCAGTAGGGAAGGCATGGAGATCCTGTTCTCAGAAAACCTTGATGACCTGCTCTCCTCGGTTTCTAAGGGGCTTGAGGGGGCTGCAGGAGGCTGGGCACTCAGGGAACATCACTGGGCACCGGGGAGATTCACCTCCCTGCTAAAGGCCCGGGGCAGGGGTCGTGCCACCCTCCCCTGGCCGGTTCCTTCTCTAGATGTCCTTGGGTAATGGTGGTATTGCTGAAGCCACCTGGCCGCCCTGCAGGAGTGGTCCTGCGCCAGGGGGCACAGCGAAAGGCAGCCAGGGGCGTCCCAGAGTCAGGGCCTGCCACTGCTTAGCAGGGGCCCTCACCACCAGCTCTGCGAGTGGTCCACACGGCCCACGCCTAAACTGGTACCTCTGTGACTACACCCCAAGTGTCCGTAGGTATATCCATCACTGTCTCCTGGGTCATCTTCATCTTAGGTTTGGATTTCTGGAATACGACAGTGCTCTCTTTTTAGAATACAGCTGTCAACTGAGATGTAACATTGTCATTATGGAAGTAAGTAAAAAGTACTTTTTGTTTGTTTTTTTGAGGTGGAGTCTTGCCATGTAGCCCCCGCTGGCTTTGAACTTTCCTCAGTCCTCCTGTTTCAATCCCTCCCAGATTCTAGGATTATAGCTGCTTACCACAGTGCTCAGCCTGGAAATGATACTTTTAAATTTTCACCTTAATGTAAGCTGGGCAGGGTGGCACCTGCTTGCAACCCCAGCATTCTGGGAAGCTGAGGCAGGAAGACAGCCAGGTTGAGCCCCACCTAGACAGTGTAGTGGGTGTTATCCCAGAAAATGAAAGGACTGCAGATTTAGGTCCATGTGAAGGCTCCGATACAGACCCTTGTATTGCCCAAAATGAATAGCCTTAATGAATGACTGCTTTGTGTAGTTTGAACCTAAAACCTTTGCAAACTATCTCAATAATAAAAGTGAAATAAGTGAGTGTAGATGGCTTGTGGGCTTTAATTGCCAGCATGAGAAATAGTCCCCAAATGGCACGGCAACATCGTGAGACACTTAGGGCAGATGACGTGAACAGGTGACTTTGTCGCTGAGGGTGCCACAGCTGTGATAGGATTAGGGCTTAAATATCTGGAATATCTGTGTAGTGCAGCTCAGGGAGAGAATGTGTCAGGATGGGCGTTGTCTTAGTCATTTTTCTCATTGCTGAGACAAAATACTCAACCCCAAAGTTCAGGCGGGAAGGTTTATTTAACTTGTAGTTTGTAGAGGTTTCAGTTCCTAGCTGGCTGCCTCCAAGGTGGGGTGGCCTGGTGGAGGAGAAACAGGTCAGGGTGGGCAGAGGGCAGCAAAGCAAGCGAAGAAGCAAGTGGGGGGGGGTGAGCCCCTTCCTGCCCCTTACATTGTGTCTAGGCTTTTGGGATTAGAGTGGTGTCAAACCAATTGGGGCACCGACTCGGTAGCCACCCGCCCTGTCGCTGGTGACTTCTAGCCCCTCCTAGGCTCTCTGTTCCTCATCACCTGTCCCCTACGACACCTGGTCTGGCTGAGGACACGGCCTTCTCAGCTGTGGGAGCACTGTGAGGGTGATCTGCGAGGGCAGACCTGCTCTTGGTGCCTGGGGCCAGGGCCACATTCCTGAGCTTGGCTTTGGCCAGACACGTCATCCTTGCTGCTCAGGGTCCTCAGCAGCCCAGTGGGGACAGTCTGGCAGCGCTGTGGAGAGGTGCCTTCAAGGCTGTCAGAATTCTGGGTCTTCCAAGCTGCTGCCACACAGGCTGACTCAGAATGCTCGAGGAGCCCTGGGCACCCGCACGGTCCGCTGCTGGTGTTTCCTCCGAGGCAGAGCTGCTGAATCTTCTCTCAAGGAGCAACAAATGGAATGCCGTGGAGAGCCTGCCTCCTTCCCTGGGCCACCTCCCAGCCCGAGCCCCGCTCCCCCCTGGCAGGGACTCTGCCCTCAGGAAGCCATGCAGAGGGAGGGGTGGCGCTGGAGAGGAACCCAGCACACGGGTGACCTCTGGGCTGCTGGTGTTGGCTTCCTAGATGGGACTTCCTGGGCAGATGCCAGGATATTTTTTCCCTTCCATGGCATTGAAAATGAGCAGCAGTCCTGAACAAAGAGAAAGAAAGCTGGTTGCTCACTCATGTAACCCACTCTCATTCACCTCAAAGCCACATTGTGAGTGACATTTCACCAGGTGGTGAAGGAGGGACAAAGGGGGGGAAGTGAGACAGGGCTGCCGGTGGAAGCGTCTGGTTTCATTCTGCCACTGTGGCTCACCTGGACTGGGAGCCCCTGGGCTCCAGTTCTGGCTCTGCCACTTCTTAACTGTGCTCTGTGGGGTGAGTTCCTAAACCACCATGCTCCAGTGTTCTTATCTGTAAAATGGGACCCACGGGCCAGGGATGTAGCTTAGCAGTAGAGCACCTGCCTGGCAAGCGCAAGGTCCCGTGTTTGATTCCTGGTACCAAAATCAAAACCAGAATGACAACAAAAAATGGGACACATGCACCATCACGTGTCCTGGACTTAGGCCACACGGGAGGGGATGTGGGGGTGATTTTGGGATCCTGAGGGCAGCCACCCCAGTTCTCTACTGGATGCTTGCTTTTCACGTGTTTCTTCTTTCCCTCTGTTCTCCAAAGACTGCCCCTGGGGCTCTGTGACCATGTCACCTTCCTATCCCTGATGTCACATGTGGGCTTGGGGCTGGAGCGGCCTGTGGTCTGAGAAGCTGTGGGGCACCCCACCCCCACCTCGCCCTCCCGTCCGTCCCCTTCTCTCTGTCCTGTGCTCTGTGCACCTGGCAAGCAAGGCTCTGAGTCGCTGAATGCTCTGTAGACTTCACCTCTATCTCCTTGGCCTCCGGAGCTTTTAGAATGTTCCTGCAGCAGCGCGGGCATGATTTGGGTCTGCGAGCCCTGACACATGCTCCTGGGCTTCAGGGTTTCCCGCAGTGTGACGATGTGTCGGTGTCCTTGGAGACCCTATCGGTTCTGCCGTGGGGCGACATGCCATATGTCCAGGTAGATGTCTCATCTCTGGGGACGGGAAGGACATTCTACTGCTCTTTGGACAAAGACCCTGTCCCTGGGTGCCCAGGCCAGGAGAGGGCCATGGAGGGCCAAGCACACCCTGGCCTCCCATGGGGAGCCGGCACCTCTTACAAACTCCCAGACTTTACCCGGCAATTGCTGTTCCTTAGGGCCGAAGGCTACCAGGAGACATCAGATTTTCCCAAACGAACGTTCCCCATCCCTGCAGCAGCAGCGGTGGCCGTCTCGAGCATTCTGGTGTTTGAGGTGCTCAGGGTGTTGGGTCCTTGAGCTCCACACGACACCATACACTCAGTGACAGTGAACCTTGGTTGCTGCCAAGGGACCCCAGGGGCATTACAGGCGGGGGCCCCTTCTGGGAGACTCAGATGAGCGCCACGCAGCACCTGCTGCTCGTCCCGGGCCACGGCTGACGCAGGCCCCTGCATGCACGTGGTCAGTCACTCGCCAGGGCCCTTCATCCCCTGGTGCAAAATTGGTCTCCTGTTCCCCACCGTGCCGGGGTGTTGTCTCAGAGCCCCGTCATGCATTTCAGAGTTCCTGCCTTCTGGACTGCGCAGAAGCAAGCAGCTGCCTGGCTCCTGGTCATTTCCCCTGCGGCTTGAGCTGTGGCTTCCCCGGAGCGATGGGTTCCTTGGCATTTTTGTTTTGAAATATGATGGCCCTGACTGTTGCCTCGCTTTCATCCATCCTGTCTTATGGCTGTGTTCATGGTGGCAAACACGTAGTTCCATGTTTCGATCTCTTAAATCTGAAGGTGTGCATGCCCCAAATCCAGGGGTTGAAAGGCGCGGGTGGGGCTCCAGCCTCCGGGCTGGCTGGTGTCCTTAGAGAACAGGACTGAGGGGCCGGCTTCCTCCTCTGCCACGGGTGACCCCTGTGCACTTTGGCTCCAGAGCTATTACGTGTCACCCACCTGAGGCACTGTGGTGTAGTGGTCCCACAGGTGAGCCCAGCCCTCCGTAAGCTCTTGGCACCAGGTGCCATTTTTGTGAGTTTTGGGAAGGCGCAGGGGCTGAAACCTATTAACATGGACTTAGTTACCACGGAGTTTATCACCTGGTCCAAATTTCTTTTATTCTTCTTAAAAAATATATATATTTATTTGTTACAGGGTCTTACTATGCAGCATAGACTCATAGTGATCCTCCTGTCTCAGCCTCCCCAGTACTGGGACTACAGGGTGTGTGCCATAATGCCTGGCTTCTAGGTGGGCACAGCACACCTGGGGCTCCTGGGCCAGCTGCATGAGGTCCTGGGGATTGAACCCTGGTCCTTGTGCTTGCCAGGCAGTGTTTAGGCTGCTGGGCTGTCTCCCCAGATCTCTCATATTCTTTTTTTGTTTTGACTTTGCAGCTTTATTTCTATAGCTTTGAATTCTTTATTTCTTAGTTTCCCTAATCTTTTTAAAGGTTCCTTCCTTCCTGCTGTCGCCTGGAAAAGAGGCTGCCAGACAGATCCAGAGGAACCGCGCGTGTCAGGCGGCCGTGGGTGCACAGCGCATGCTGAGCTCTGGGGCTCACCTGGCTGTGCTTGGCTCTGTGTGGGGTGCGGCCCCCCTCCACACACAGAGCTTTCCTCTCCGGGTTAGGGTCATAGGAGGCCCAGGGCACAGGGACACCGAAGGTCACTGGGACCCCCTGGGAACTCAGTTCCAGAGCAGCTGTGGGTGCAGCAGGTGAGATACCGTCCTTGAGCGTGGGGATGACTCACCCCCCAGGCCTTCTGCTCAGAGGTGGGGTGGCAATCCTTGTCCCTGTGTGACCTTCTCTCCTCACCGTGGGTAGGCGATGGCAGATGGGGCTGACCCCAGGCCTTTGACTGGAGCGTCCCATTGTCCCTCCGCACCCTGCTCTTCCTCCTGGCAGGAGACAGTCTGAGCCTGACGGGAGAGACCTGAGGCCCGGACCAGAGCTGGAGGGTGGCCTGGCCACCTCACCTTTCCCAGAGGTGGCACTCGTTGCAGACATGCTAGGCAAACCCGAGGGCAGGGTGGTGTTGGGACCGTGAGGGTCTGACTTCCCCTTCAGCTGCATTTAGAGTCGGTTCTTCTTTTCTGAGTTTCTAAGACCATCAAACTGAAGCTGAGTATTAATTAAAGGCTCTGAGAAGGCCTGGAAGAAAGAAACTCTCTTGCTGTCCTTCCAGGTCCCACCTCCTACCCAAAGTGAGCTCGAGCACTGCTTAAGGGCACCCCCACACCTGACGGTCTCTGCCCAGTCCAGTTCCGTTTCCTTTTCTTCTTTTATGAGCGTTTCTAGGCACCTGCTCTGGGTGCGGGACACTTCCCTTCCTCCTTCCTCCCTCCCTCTCTCCTTCCCTCCTCCCTCACTCCCTTCTTTCCCTCCTCCCTCACTCCCTCCTTCCCTCTCTCCCTCCCTTCCTTCTTTCCTCCCTCCTTCCCTCCTC
>PVKA01023946.1:8085-35020 GCA_004027165.1 Ctenomys sociabilis
AAAAAAAAAAAAAAAAAAAAAAAAAAAAAAAAAAAAAAAAAAAAAAAAAAAAAAAAAAAAAAAAAAAAAAAAAAAAAAAAAAAAAAAGAAGCAGGTCCTAGTAGAAGGGAAGAGATCCGACCAGGACACACAAGGCATCATGCCACCTCTCCACCGCCTCCATCTCTCTTGCTCTCAGATCACCAATTCCAAGGGAAGCCCAAACCCTGCTGTGGGAACACTCCCAGTCCACAGGTAGATCCACAAGAGGTTCCTGGAATGGGGGCAAGCCGCTGAAGCTTCCAGGCGAGGGGCCTGTAGGTGAGTTTGGAAGAGGAACCTGTAGCACTTGCCAAGGCTTCGGATGCAGCTGAGCCAGAACCCCCAGCTAAACTGCTCCCAGATTTTTGTCTCACAAAGAAAGCTGTGAATAGAAATGTTTGTTGTTTTCAGCTTTGGAGTTTGGGATAATTTGTTAGGCTACAGAAGATTTAAAAATTGCATTAGATTTTTCCATTTTTTAAAATATAAAATTAACTTTGGCTTTTAAATCATATTTTGTGTTTTTTCTAAAAATGTGTAGTTTAATTCATGAAACTAAACAAGAACTTTCACATTAAGTGTCTTGAACATGGCAAATATATTAATCTTTTCTTTCTTTACTCTTTTCTGTTGTTATTCGTGGGAAAGAGGGTTTAGGGCATCTTTTTATTTTTATTTTTTGGAAAACATTGAAGACATTTATTCAATCAGTGTGTTTTTCCTCCTTGCATTTTGCCTATAAAGGGAACACCATGGAAGGGGAATGTTTTTCACTAATAAATACTTGAACAAATTCTAGACAAGATAAGGCTTTGGTGCTGCCTTCAGGACCATTCTCATATTTTTTTCATCTGCTCCTTAAAGTCCTCTGGATTCTCCGGCCGGTCAGTGCTCCCACTCACCAGCACCACCCCTGGCTCACGCGTGTTGGAGTGGTGGGTCCTCGGTATCACCAGGTTCTGACTCTTGATTTTCTTACTCTCTCCTTGTGATCTTGTAGGTCAGACTTTCCTCCTACAAAGTGCACATTGGCATTGCAGTTTTAGAAATAATTTCATGAAAAAATAAAAAAGGGAAAAAAAAAACAAATCAGTTGGCAGATTATGACCTCATGAAATGAGAGCCTTTTAACTAATACACTAAATAAAGCAAAGATTGCATTTCTAGCCCCTCCCCGCCTCTGCCCCCAGAACTGCACCTGGAGCTATGCGTCCAGCTCTTTTTCTTTATTTTTTTTAAATTTTGAGACAGGGTCTTCCTAAATCACTACATTGCTCAGGCTGGGCTCAGACTTGCAGTCCTCCTGCCTCAGCTTCCCAGAGTGCCTGGCTCTGTATGAGACTTTTTTTTTTTTTTTTGCGGTACCAGAGATTGAACTCAGGACCTTGCATTGCCAGGAAAGCACATCAAACACTTATTCTGCTGAGCTATCTCCCTGGACCTCTTAACTTTTTATTTTTTATCATTTATTTCTTTATTTTGTATTTTAGGTCAGGGTGCACAGGATCTCACTATGGTAGATCTAACTCGTAGTGATCTGCCTATTTTCAGACTCCCAAGAGCCGGGATTACAGGTGTACACCACCATGCCCAGTCTCAATTGCTGTCTCAGCATGCCCCAGGGATGGGGCAGGCACCAGCACTGCCCCATTGGGGATTGAACTCCTGTCCCTGTGTTTGTTTAAGCAGGTGCTTTGATCCACTGAGCTATTTAGCCAGCCCTTGTAAGTAACTTTTAAAACTCAGTTTTCATAATGACTTAGTATGCTTTAAAGTAAAAATGTTCTATTTTTAAAAGTAAGCATTAGAGATCAGGATCTCTAGGCATGTTTAATGCTTTGGGGAAAAAAAATCTAGTCAAAATACACAATTTAAATTGTGGAATAGTAGTCCCACCACTCAGGAAGCTGAAGCAGAAGGATCACTGTGAGTTCAAGTCTAGTCTGAACTACACAGTGAAATCCTGTCTCCCCCCTCCTTAAAAAAAGTAAAACACAAAATCTCATGTTCCCTGTGATAAGAATCATATAAAAAGCATGGGCATATGTACACAAAGATTAGGTGAACTAAGGTAAATATTTATTTCATTTAAGCCTAGATATCGTAGGTATACTTTTGAAACCATAAATTAAAAACTGTTCTGGAAGAAAGGAACACGACTGTATATGCCTGGGTGGATTTCTGTAAACATACCAAGCTGCAGAATTTTAAAAAGTAAATTGGGCTGGGGTTATGCAGGAGAGAGAAAGAACCCATTCTTCTCCTCTGGCCCAAGAGGGCTTCTGAGCTAAGACTTCACTTACAACTGGCTGAAAAGGTTCCCCGGGCTTCTTTCCCTTTTCTACTTGGCCCCATTTCACTGGAATCTACTTTTCTTCTCTCTTGATAGAAAATCTCTGAATTAGTTTGTGGTTGATTATGTTGCCTGAACAAAAAGCAGTGATATAAAATTTCTTAAAAATGAAAGTTTGAGAAGTTCCAATTTTAAAATTGGACCACCATAGTGGTATCCCAGGAGCTGAGCCTCCTGTTTGCTTTAGCTCCTGAGAAAAGACTGCCTGTCTCAGCCTCCTGTATTTTGCAGTTGTGGCCTAAGGAGGAGTAGTGAAGAAGGCTGCAGGGCAGTCCTACAACTGAAAAAAATAAGCAGGCCTGTATATCAGGTCTTTCTGTAAAACTGTTTATGATCTGTTACACCCCATTTATTAAATAACATAATAAGCACCATAGGTTATATTACAGATGTGCCTGTGGTTAACTTTAAAAATGTGGCATCTCCAGAAGGAATTGAACTTGGAGACAGGCCAGTTGCATTGCAATGTCAAACTGTTTCCATCTGTGCTGCGGCCGGCTGAACACTGATCACTTATGCATGGTTTTAGCACCAGGGACAGCAAGGTCTTTTTGCTCCCTTGGCAAGCTGGGGTAAGGTGGGGTAGATGTAGGGCCAAGGAAGCAGGTCTCTACAGAAAGCACCCCGGCCCTGACCTCGGGGGCTGGGCAGAAGGGACCTGGGAGAAGGCCAGTGGTGTGTCTGGAACCTGTGTTTCCTGTTATGACTGAGATGAAAACGTATCTCTTTGCATTGTTTGCTCTTTATTTTTTCATTTCTTTATTACAAGTATTTGAGTTGTTGTTGTTCAGCTCTCTTTCATTGCTACTAGATTCTCTCTCTCTCTTTCTTTCTTTCTTCCTCTTCTTCCTCTTCCTCTTCTTCTTCCTCTTCCTCTTGTTCTTGTTCTTTTTCTCCCACCTCTTCTTTCTTCTCCCCCCCCTCTCTTCTGGTGATTGAACCCAGTACCTTCACTTGCCAGGCAGGCACTTGTGCCGCTGAGCTCTCTCCTCTGCCTTAGATACTCTGTTTGTTATCTCAGATTCTCACCACTCCAGGGCCTGCAAGCATACTCTTCACTTCTGAAAAACTCTCGAGAGACCCATTCTAGGTTAGATCTTTGCTACTAGCAGTACAAATTTTATCCCTGTAGTCACATACGGTGGAAGAGACTGATATTAACTTCTCAGATATTAACTTCAAAACATATGGACTTGAGGATAAGACCACAGTACGTGGCTTTTATTTTCTTGTAGTCTCAGTTTCCATACAATATTCAATATACTTATTTATACCTGTAATTTTAAAAACTGGGACATTTATAACAAATACCCTTGGCTTCCTTTCATAAACCACTATGGATCTATTATTTTATGTAAATTCTTTTTGATATTACATATGCTACCCTTTAAACTATAAGCTTAAAAGTATTATAAATAGATCACCTATGATAAAGTAACAATGTTTTAAAAAAAACTGTATCAGTTATTTAATTAGGTTCTTAGTAAGAAATTTAGAACGCTAATTTATGAGGATAAATTCCATTTGTCAGAGTGAAAATGAATTGCAGGTATCCCTGGAGCTGACAAGTAGCTTTGATTTTTGCTAAAATCTGTGAGTCCACTGCTTTCTGATCCACCCTGTGCTGCTCTAAAATCTGGTACCTCTCTTTCTCGGTGTCGAAGATCTCACCCTCCTGGTGTCTGAATTTTTGTAGCTTCTTTTTCTTGAAGTAAGCATCAGTGAGATGCTTGGGGATTTTCACTTTGCTGAAATCAATTTTTGTGCAGGTGGCAATGACAAATTTCTGGTATGTTCCTCGTAGAGAACACTAAAGCTAAGAGGCCCAGTCACAAGTAGCAAGCCGCTGGCCAGCTGCTTCAGGAGGACCTCTCTCTTGCCTCTGTGACACCCGGTGAGGATGATCATGACAGTGCCAGGAGTGAGGCTAGCTCGAAGTTTCCGCACATGCTGACTGAAGGGTTTCAAGAGCTTTTGGGGCCCATCTTCAGTAGGGCAGTATCTAGGCATTTTTTGAAGCTTAACCACCCAGCTACCTCCATTCTTATCCCCACCAACCAGTTTTATGATCATGCAAGAACTTTCTCCTTCTTTTTCTTCTCAGCCTTTGATTTAGCAGCTGTGCACTTTCTCTTGTACAAAGCCTTTCTGGAATACATAGTGGATCGGGAGTATCTACCAATTTCTCTAACCAGGACAGGATGTCGGCTGCAGTGGGGCTGCCCCTTCTTGGACTTTTTTGCCTTCTTCACCTGACCCTTTTTACCAGTACCACTGGCAGAAGCCTTCTTGGCTTTGGGTTTCTTCTCCTTAGTGTCTGGCTTCTCAGTTTTGCAAGATGGGAAAGGGGAGGACTAAGTTTCTCATGATGTCTTTATTAAAGACAAATGTCGAAGTTTGTCATTTTAGAGTTATGTGAGGCTGGGGAGATACCTCAGTGGCATAAGTGCCTGCCTGGCAAGTGTAAGGTCCTGAGTTCTATCTCCGGTACCACAAAAAAAGAGTTATGTGTGCTATACTTCTTTATTAAACATTGGATTTTAGTTATGGTCCTCATAAAACTTGCAAACATCTAAGTACCACTCTTCTTTAATTTTTATGTCCCTGTGGTAAATAGTAAAGCGAATTATAGCAGAAAGATTGATGTCCACTTAGCAGATGCTCCCTGGGCATGTCTGCAGGGGAGGCTGCCGGGCTGGAAGGTCGGGATGTGGACCTCTGGGTCAGTGGGCTGGCTTTATGTCCTTACCCACTTTCTATGTTCCTATAAGTAAAACTTCCACGATTCAGAGCCATGCTTTTTCCTACTTGCAAAATGGGGCTAATAGAGTAGCTACCTCATAAAATTAATCAAATGATTATTTAATATACAGCATCGGGAGTGGAGGAAGCTCTACAAGATGAGCACTGCAGTTTCTTCAGTGAGTAAACTGAGAGGAAATAAAAATGTTTTGCCTTGAAGAACAGGGGAGAGATTAATAGAGGGTATGAAAGAGTCTGAGTGTCCAGTGCGTTTAGCACAGGATCTGGCAGTAACAGTGATCAGTATCACTATTATTATGTGTCTTCCAAGTTAAATTACCCAATAGTTTACTTAAATCAAGTAAATGTTCGTACCATCCCACAAGGTGCACTTCTAAGACTTACTGTAATTCAACATTGTCCCTTGCAAGACCATTCAGGGACTGCAGAGAAGTGAAATGACACCTCTCTTGTCCTGGTTTTGGTGTTTATTGTACACCTCAAACAAATAATTTGTCTGCTTCTTCATTTGCTCAGTTGTAAAACTTGAATAAACATCAGGATACCTATCGTGCCTTCTCAGGTTGTTCTGAGGACTATTACACGCTCAGAAGCAGAGTGCTTAGCACCAAACCTGACACCCAGAGTATTCAATAAACACTGCTTCCTCTTATTGCATCACAATAGTGAATACTCCCCCTGTGATACAATGGGGAAGATAGGAAACATCTGACATGAACACAGAGAACTGTATAGCCCAAGGCCAAGGTGTATAATATTGCAGATAGATAGAGACAGACAGACAGATAGACAGATGAGAGACAGAGACAGAAAAGGAAAAAGGAGAAGGGAGAAGGAGGATGGATGAGAGAGAGAGAAGAAAGATGAAAGGGAGTGGTTGGGGAGATAGTTCAGTAGAATAAGTGCCTGCCTGGCAAGTGCAAGGTCCTGAGTTCAATCCCTGATGCTACAAAAAACAAACAAATAAGCAAACAAAACAAAAACAAAAACAAACAGACAAAAAAGAAACCAACAGTGATAGTAGAAAGAGGAGAGAGACAGAGGAGGACAGAGAGGGAAGAGAGAAGAGAAAAGGGAGGGGGAGAGAGACAGAAGGAGAGAGGGAAAGAGAGAGAGAGAGGGAAGGAAGGAGAGAGAGAAAGAGAAGAGAAGATGTGTTCTCCTTGTGGATAAGTGAGATTTTAGGAGCCTCACCACTGACTGCAGCAACTATAGTATCTGGGTGCCAGGCTCTCTTCAGAGAAACAGGGAAGCTCTTGTGGATGCAGAGTTCAGAGGCCCTCAGATGCTACCTTTTATGTGATGATGTGTTAGTTGTGGCCTCATTAACAGTCTGTGGTAGAAGCCATGGAGGAGCCCAGAGAAGCCCAGCTAAGGTAAAATGGGAAGACTAGCTCACTTAGGGCCCTGAGAGGGCACAGGCACCAGGGAAGAGGAGACTCTGAAGGGCTCAAAGACCTTGTTGGGAGGAGGACTCAGTGCCTCACCAGAAGTTCCCTGATTACTTATCTTTCTCAGGCAGCTCCAGTCAGTGCCCAGTCCCAGCGCCGAGGGCTATAGGGCTAAGAGGTGCTGAGGTGAGCGGGGGAGGAGGCCTGGGTTTGAGTCAAAAGATCAGTTCAGCTCAGGCTCCACCACTTACCATTTAGTGGCCTTGGCCAGGTTGCATAACCACAGTGGACTGCAATTTCCTCAGCCATCAAGCAGGTTTAGTAATACCTGGCGTGAGTATCTCTGGGGAGGACTGAGGGCCGAATGAGCTAATGCGAATGAAGTATGAATTCTTTTTCCCAGTAACTTGTTCGCTTTGCCCTTGACTTTGGATGTGTCTTTAAGTGTCTTGAAATAAACTAAGACACTGCAATCAGTGTCTCAATCACTGACCCTGACAGGACATAGAGGCTGGAGACTGGCTGATGTGAAGGTCATGTACATTTAGTTATGCTTCAGACATGTTCTTCATTTATTTCTCCCAGCAGGGAAAGCTCTCTCTGCATGATAGAATTCTTACTCATCTTTTTACAATTCAACATAAATACTGTAATTACTTTACAGTTACTGATAGGAAATGCAGGTTTCGTCAAGACTCCATCATTTACCATAAAGGCTAAGCGATGCCCTTGTGTGTAATATGGGAGACAATGATTTCAGGTTCCGAGGAGAGCACTTCTTTGAACAGACCCTCCCTTTTCTTTGCATATTTATTTAAAAAAAAATTGCAAGCTCTTGCAGGAAAGATGCCACAAAAATAGAAATGCCAATTTCTAAAGATCTTGAGGCACTTTCAAAATGATAAATAATTTATTTTCAAGAGTCCCTAATATGATTAAAATTATTTTGGAGATGGGGCAATGGAGGCCAATAGAAGTCAAGGGACAGACAAGCCTGGAATAGAAGCCAATCTGGAACTCAGAGCTGCTTCCAGCAAAAGGTTACTTTATTGAATATGAACTTTGCCATAGGTACTGTGGGGTTTTAGCATCTAGCAGCTCAGAACCTAGGGTGAACCCCTCACCTCTAATAAAAACAAGCAGCAATGAAAACTGCTGAGACATCAAGATGTCATGAAATAGAGGAGAGATGAATTATGACTCAGGCAGGGGGTAGATCTGGGAGTATTTTTATAGAGTTGGGATTTGAGCTGAGGCATGGGGAATGGGTTGGACATTTATTGGAGAAACAGAAGGGGTGAATGAAGCTACAGAAACTGAGGTAGAGTATTTTAAGTAGAGTCAGTAAGTACAGTTTAAGAAGCACAGGGGACACTGCTACAAAACAAAAAGTAGAATTGGGGTGTACATAGCAGATGGTTCAGATGGCCAGGAACCTTGAATTTGGAGTCGAAGAGTCTGGATTTTGTTAGGCCGGGAGGAGCCTGCAGTGGCTTTTGGATAGGAAAGATATAAGATACCTGTTCTAGCTAAAAGGCTACTGTGATACCAAGTTAGAAGGAAGAACAACAGTCTGGACACCAGTGAAGCATTCATTATTCATTTAAACACTTAACAAATACTTGTGTGATTTATTATTATTGTTATTGCTATTGTTATTATTTACTAGTTAAATGCTATGCACTGAATATAGCACACTTAAAAGATATACCTGCTACTTCTTTTTTTTTTTTTTTTTTTTTTTTTTTTGTATTTTAGGGAATGGTGTAGAGTGTTCAGGGTCTCACTACTAGATCAGACTCGTAGTGATCCACCTGTTTACATCCTCCCAAGAGCTGGGATTATAGGTGCACCCAGTCTCAATTGCCATCTCAGCACACCCCGGGGGCAGGCCGGCATGGCAGGCCTGGGCACCAAAGCCCCAGCCCGATGCCTGCTTGCAGATACTTTAATCTGCTGAGCTATTTGGCCAGCCCTCTTGTACCTTCTTCTTCTGATGTGAACACGTGTTTATCTAAAAGGCCAAGAATTGGTAGTAATAAAATGCTTTGGAGGCACAGCTGAGGGCATCTGAGTTGGGGCGGCTTCCTAGAGGGGGTTTCACACCACTGAAGTCCAGAATGTGGATAGGGGCTGGTGAATGAGGCACAGGAGTGCACTCCAGTAATGGATGTGAGAAGTACCCAGTAGTGTGACAGGCTCAAGGAACACGGGGCTCCTTGTGAGTAGATTTAGAGCCATAGGAGGAGAGGGGGTTGAGGGTGGTACAACTCATGCCTGGTATGTATGAGGCCCTGGCGTCATCCCCAGTTCTACAAAAACAAACACAAACAGCTGCAAGTGGTGGTAGGAGATAAAGCCAGAAAGGTCAGTAGGGCTGGAGCCAGGGTTTTAGATATGTATAGGAGTTAAGAAACAAAATTTCAACCTGAAGCTAGGCGCAGTGGTACACCCCTATAAGCCCCATATTTGGGAGGTAGAGGAAGGAGGATGCCAATTTAAGCCAGCCTGGCTAATTTAGTGAGACTGTCTCAAAATAAAAAAACAGAAGAAAGGGCTAAGGCTGAAGATGTGGCTCAGAATGAAGCTCTGGGTTTAATTCTCAATACTGCCAACAAGGGGCTGGGGAGATGGCACATTAGAATAAGTGCATGCCTGGTTCGGCAAAAACAAAAAACAAACAAAAACAAAAACCCCCAACAACAACAAAAATAAAGCCTTCCAATGTAAGGATTTTATTTGTTTATTTTGGGTTACCAGGAATTGAACTCAGGATCTTGCACTTGCCAGCCAGGCACTGTGCCCCTGAGCTATCTTCTGGCCCTTTAAGCGTTATGAAGGTCATTCTGGTTAGAGGTAGTAAGGTCTTGTCCTAGATTGAGGTTAGGCAGTGAGATTACAAAGGATTTTATTATTTGGATGGTGTGTACGGACTAATGTCGAGAAGGATTAAAATTCATAATTCGTGATCGTGCTGAAGGCTAAATTATGGGTGGATGCCAAAGTCCCTCAACAGAGAGAAAAAGCAAAGGTTGGTGGAGGGTGGCAGCCAGTGTTCCAGGAAGGGACGTGGCTCTCATGAGAAGGGCACTTGGGAAGGACTCAGGAAGGCAGAAAGAAGCCTGGCCAGCTTGCAAGACTTGTCTCATGATAGGGATGGTGATGGTGGGGCAGCAGGAAATAAGGAGGACAATGGCACGTTTTGAACTGACAAAGTGGCCTCATTCAAGGCAGTTTGTTTAGTTGTAGGACTTTGGAGTGTCTCTGATGAGCCTACAAATCCGGCTACAAGATGTGGATCCCTTCAAGTTCTCTAATTACATGTACGCTCCTATCTTAGGGAATAGCCATAAAATAAAGACCTCCCCCCACCACACACATGCAACCACAGAGGATTCACTATTGCTAGCTAATCTGAACTGTAGGGTTCACAAGAGAGAAGGGCTGCTTCTAGAAAGTGGTCCTCCTATGGGATAGGGCGTTGGGCAGCTTTTCAGGGCTCACCATCTTGAACATCGCTGCATGTCTCAGTGCAGTTTTGTGGGACCAACCTGAGTGTTCCTGACTAGTGGTTGTGCACAGAGGGCAACAGTCAGTCAACTGTAGACCCCAGTGACTGCACCACGGCTATAGTATGACTCAAGAGTGAAACCAGAAAGCCCAAGGGATGCATGGAAGAAGAAATTGAGAGAAAGTCAAGGAGGAGGGTCTAGAAATTGAGTGATTGTATCGGTCCTCAACCTGAGAGATCCACAATGATGAGATTCTTAAATTATGGCTAGGGGCTGAGGAAGGCGCTATGTGCCCTTCACCTTCACTGCTTCCTTGGGCTAGAAAAGCGCCATGACTTGGACAGTAGAATAGAAAGGAATGAAGACATATAGTGAGGCAGGCAAACAGAGGCCCTCATTAAGTGAGGAACACAGATGTAAGCATCTCTATGGAAGAGGTTTCCTGTGCCAGGGCCAGTATTTAGTGATTGCTTCCCATTCTTCTGTGTCTTTTGTAGTTTGTTGCATTAGAACATCTTGCCTGAGCGTATGTGCCTTTTGTGATTTAAAGGGAAAGAAAATATGAGAGGTGATGATAGTTCAAATTATTCCATCTCTGAGCAACATTCTAAATAGCACTTCTTCCTTCTGGAAACATTCACTTCTCTTGAATTGTGTGGTATTTTCTGCCTACCAGATTTCCAGATTTTCAGTGCTTCTTTTAAAATTTCTTTTGCTGCCTTTTCTGTTTCTACCTAACGTCCAAGTGTTGGTACTCTGGAGAGCTCCATGATAGGTCCTCCCTCCCTTGCTCTAGCTAGCTGATCTCTCCAGGTGAACTCATGCAGAGTCCCTTGTTTTAAATGTTATATACACAGATGATCTGCGGAGCTAGGATTCCAGCCACTTCCTTGAGTTCCTGACTTATATATCTAAACATGTACTTCATATTTCCATTTGGATATCATGCAGACACCTCAGATTTGATGAAGACAAAATTTCTACTCTTGATTTTCCTGCCCTGTCTTGTTCCTCTCATTCTTAGTAAAATGTTACCAGCATCTACCTTAAACAAGATCATCCTCCTTGATCCCAACCCATGTTTCATCCAACACATTAGCAAGTGAAGACCATTCTTCTTTTGTAATATATCCCTACCTGTCCATTGCTTTTCATTGCCTCTGCTAACCTCACAGTCCAAGCCTCCATCCTCTGCTGCCTGGACTACTGTAGCGCTAACAGCCATGCATGCCTACTCCATCTCCACCAAGGAGTTTGACATTCTCATTAGGGCCTCTAGCTCCATTAATTTGTCCCCCCCCCCATCTTGAACTGACCTCCTTGATCACCACTTTTCAGATTTTTTGCCAGTTCTTCTAATGTGCACATCCTAGATGGAGTTTCCTATTTGGACATAGGTCCAAATCGGGGAAACCCAGAAGGAGTGAAGGCATGAAAAGAGTTGGAAAGAAAAGAGAGAGAAATAACATTTTGCTAAGATTGCCTTTCTGGATAACAAGGCTGTCTTCTGCTGAGCTCTCCTGAGATACACAGGCTGTCATCCTACGGTGTTAAAGGGTAGGAGGTGAGGGCATTTGCCCACCGCCTGGACTCTGCAAATAGCTGGATCTCTTCCATCCTCTAGATCTCAGCTGAGATGCCGTTTCCTCAGAGATGCTGCCTTCCCTGGTCTCCCAGTCTGAGTCTTCTTGGTCATCTCCATCACAGGACCTTCAGCGCCCTGTCAGGGTTTGTGTGTTCTGTGTTGTTTCTATAATCCACACGAGGCTATAGTTGTCTGCCTCTCCTGTTCATCTCTGCACCCTGTGCTGCATGGCATTGTGCCTGGCACACAGCTGTCATCCAGCTCATGAACGAACAGAGAAAGAAGCTGCAAACCTACATGTGTAGCCCAGACATACAACTCAAGTTCTAGTGGCTGGCCAGACAAGAGGCCCAGATCTCCATGAAGCCTGCCCGCTGTTGGAAGAGCTCAGGCTTCCCAGCAAATAGCTCTCATTATAGTGGGGGAAATTTTAGGATAACATCAGGCAGGCGAGGATTTGACGAACGTTTGTGTGTTTTTCACTGTGAGTCCACCCTGTCTAGGCAATGGAGATACAAAAACTGCGAGAACGTGGTAGCTGCTTGCAGGGGGGTCAAGGAACCAGTAAGAGACAAAGTGATCAGAAGACCCTAAAGCCCTGGGCAGTGTGAGACTTAGTGATGGTGAAAAGTTGGCCTTGATGGTTCGAGGAGCCCCCTCAGCTTTATAGTCTTCATTTACATTTACATCGAGTGGCACAAGAATGAGAGGTATTTGAGTGTCTGAAGGAGATTCCAGAACTATTTAAACTAAGGAAGTGCTTGAAAATAGTTTTGCTTACAATGCTGAAGAGCTGCCCAGCGCTTTGAAAGCACTTTTGGTTTCAGATATAGAATGCAGCTGTGCCACTCTCAAGCTGGGAGAGGACGCTGGTCCCGTGTTCCTCTGGGGTGAATGTGCAGTTATGTAGGTTTAAATTTGGAGTACCGTCTTTAACCTAAACTTTTTGTTCATAGTAATAAATTTTTCTATGGAGGTAGCGGCAAAAATCAGCAATAATTTTAAAATTTGGTGGATATAGCTCCAAACCTGCAATCAAAAAGTGTATTTTTACACTAAAGCTATGCTATGTTGACATCTGTTGACATTATCTACTAGTACATGATCTGAATTTAAGAGAGACCCTATGAAATACACTCATTTGATGTGTATTTCACATCAAATGTGAAAGATTCTTCTAAAGATCCCCTTATGTGCGGACTCTCCATCAGCCTCTAAAATATCTGGAACTTCCTAGGAATCCAGGCAGATGACATTCTTTTCTATTTTATTTTGTTTTATTTACTTGGTAAGGGTCTTGCTACACAGCTTGGACTTGTAGTGATCCTCCTGTGTCAGTCTCCCTAGCACTGGGATGACAGGCGTGCACCACCATGCTCTGTGTACAGCATGCCAAGGTTCTGGGGCCAGCACAGCATGCCATACTGGGGATTGAACAGGGTCCTTATGCTTGTCAGGCAGATGCTCAGACCAATACTACCACTCTGGCTCTGCAGATGACATTCTCGAGGCACTGGCATTTCAGCAAATAAGCAAAACTTGGGAATTAGCAGACTTAGCCACTCAGCCACTATCTGGGGTAATCATAGGCATAAATACCTCTGGTCTCAGGTTCTTCCGCTGCAAAGCAGAATCTAAACATTCATGTAAAACCTAGCGAGGCAGAGCTATAAGTGTATTTGTGAAGAATCAGATCCAGGCTCTGTCACTTACTGTTGGGAGCGGTGCAAGCAGCAGCTCGGGATCCCTGGGTAACAATGTAACAGCTTGGCGCTCCTTGTGGGTTCCGCCTTGGTATGTTCGGAATAACAGGAAGTAGAGTGTGGCCCTGCCCTGTCTGTCAATCCGGACAGAATGAGGGGGCTGCCTGGCAACAGAGCGGGATTGGCTGTATGCTAATATGTGACTGCTGATGATTGGCTTAGCTATACTATAAAAACTGCTGTGCTTCCGCAATAAAGCGAGATCTCCCCTTCTACAAAGAAGGCAAGGTGTGTCTGAGTTTTCCTTTCTGCGCCGGACAACTTACTTTCTATTTTCTCAACTGTAAGTAGAGCAATGATAGTTTCTACCTCATGGAATCATTGTGAGAATTAAATGACTTTATGTACATCAAAAACACTGTAAACACAAGGTGGCCAAATAGCTCAGCAGATTAAAGCACCTTCAAGCAGACACAGGGGCCAGGGGGTTCAGTCCCCGGGCCCGCAGCACTGGCCACTGCCTTGGCGTTGTGTTGAGTCTGTGTTTGGTGGTGGTCACCTGTAATCCCAGCATTTGGGAGCCTGTAAACAGGAGAATCACTGAGTCCAATCTAGTAGTGAGACCCTAAACACCCTCTAGACCCTTCCCTAAAATACAGAAAAAAAACCACTGTAAATACTATTAAGTTTTTGCTAATTTGTTTGAGTGTTCATTGTAGTATTGCTTTGAACAGAAAGCCTGGAAATAATCTAGATACCCATCACTAGGGGACCAGTTACATTAACTGCTTATCAGTGAGGTAGACCTCTGCAGGGTTTCTTTTTCTTTTCTTTTTTTAAAGATCTCCAAGATACATGGTTAATTGGAAAAAAAAAAGACAGACTGAGAAAATGCCTGCTTCTGTCCTTGAATGAATTCATTTTTAAAGGAAACACATTTGTGCTAGGAGAAAAAGGAGTAAAACAACAGCAGGTAAATAACATGTTGATCATAAATCAATACATCTCAATTATAACCATCAATGTAAATGGATTCAATTCACCAATTAAAAGAATTAGACTGGCACAGTGGATTAGGAAACAAATCCAACAATATGCTGTATACAAGAAACACACTTAACTCAAAAAGAAGTTCATAGGTTGAAAATCAAAGGATGGAAAATAATACTACATGCCCCAGCACCTCAGAGAAAAGCAGGGGTAGCAGTCCTGTTCTCAGACAGTCTCAACTTCAAACCAAGAATGATCAAAAAAAATAAAGAAGGCCACTGTATAAAACAAATAAAGCACCCAACTGTATAAAACAAATCTTAATGGACATAAAAATCTAATCTCCAATACCATAATCTTAAGAAGAGACCTTAATGCCCCCTTATCCAAAACAGATAGGTCAACCGGACAAAAAATTAGCAAAGTAGTAGCAGACCTGAACCAGAGCTTGAAACAAATGGGCCTGGTGGACATATACAGAGTGCTCCAACCAGCGACAGCTGAATATACATTTTTTTTTTTCAGCTGCACATGGGTCATTTTCTAAAACAGATCATATACTGGTCCATAGGTCCTGCTTAAGTATATACAAGAAAACAGAAATTGTCCCATGCATATTATGTTACCACAGTGCAAGGAAACTAGAAATAAATGAGACAAGAAAATAGAAAAAGCCTATAAACACATGGAAATTAAACTTCACCTTACTCAGCAAACAATGGGTCAGAGATGAAATTAAACAAGAAATTCAACAATAACTACAATTCAATGAAAATTCAGCACAACTTATTGGAACTTATGGGATGTGATGAAAGCAGTTCTCAGAGGGAAATTCATAGTTGTGAAATCACACATTAGGAAAATAGAACAGGAACAAATAAACACCCTAATGATGCACCTTCAACATATAGAAAAGGAAGAGCTAACCAAACCCAGAGCCCAAAGATGGGAAGAAATCATAAAGATTAGAGCAGAAATTAATTCAATTAAGATGAAGAAAGCAGTTCAAAGATTTAATGAATCAAAAAGCTGGTTCTTTGAAAGATTAAATAAAATTGATAAGCTGCTAGCTAACCCCACCAAAGAGAGGAAAGAAAAAATTCAAATACAAGCAATAATGAATGAAAAGGGTGTAACTACCACAGACCCAGAGGAAATTCAGAAGATTGTCAGTAGCTACTTTGAGAACCTTTACTCTCACACAATAGAAGACATAGAAAAAATGGACAGATTCCTAGAAAGGTACAAATTGCCAAAAGTGAATCAAGAAGATATAACAACTCTCAGTAACCCAATAACAGCCAATGAAATACGAAATGTAATAAAAAGCCTACCAACAAAGAAAAGTCCAGGCCCTGATGGATTCACAGCTGAACTTTTTTTTTTTTTGGCTGGCTTAGGTTTCCTTCAGGGCAGGAAAGTAAGGCTTGAGGATTTGGGGATTGAACCACAGCATCCTCACTGCTTTGCTTAATCAGTCACTTAAACAACTGAGCAAATGGGCAGGTCCTCTCACAGCTGAATTCTCCAAGAAATTTATGGAAGATATAATCCCAGTACTCCTCAAACTCTTCAGTGAAATTGAAAAGGAAGCAGTCCTCCCAAAATCATTCCTGGAGGCAAGTATTACACTGATACCAAAACCAGGGAAAGATGCCAATCTCCCTCATGAACATAGATGCAAAAATCCTCAATAAAATCCTAGCAAATAGAATACAGGAAATCATGAAGAAGATCATACACCATGACCAGATAGGATTCATCCCAGGGATGCAAGGATGGTTCAATATGTGCAAATCTATAAATGCAATACACTATATCAATAGAGCCAAATCTAAAAACCACATGACAAAGTCCAACACTCATTCATGTTCAAAGTCCTACAGATAATTGGAATAGAAGGCCTCTACTTCAATTTGATAATACCGATGGCTAACTTAATTATAAATGGGGAAAAACTAAAATCTTTTACTTTCAGATCTGGTACAAAACAAGGATGTCCTCTATCACCCCTCCTATTCAATGTTCTGGAATCATTAGCTACAGGCATTAGACAAGAGGGAATAAGAATAGGTAAAGAAGAAGTTAAATTATCACTATTTGCAGATGACATGATACTTTACTTGGAAGATCCAGAAAACTCCACTAAGAAGCTACTAGCATTGATACAGAAATTCAGTAGCATAGCAGGATACACAGTCAATGCCCAAAAGTCAATAGCATTCCTCTACACAGATAACAAACACACTGAGAGGGAAATTAGAGAAACAATACCTTTCACAATAGTATTGCAGAAAATGAAATACCTTAGAATTCATCTAACTAAAGAAGTCAAAGATCTTTTCAAGGAAAATTACAGTACTCTGAAAAGAGATTGTAGAGGATTTCAGAAAATGGAAAGACATTCCCTGTTCCTGGATAGGAAGAACCAACATTGTGAAGATGGCCATACTCCCAAAATTGCTGCACAGATTTAATGCAGTCCCTATCCAACTACCACGAACATACCTTGAAGAACTAGAGAAATCATTACTAAAATTTATTTGGAACCAGAAAAGACCTAGAATAGCAAAGACAATCCTGGCCAACAAAGACAAAGCAGGAGGCACTACAATTCCTGACTTGAAACTGTATTACAAAGTACTGTGATAAAATCAGCATGGTATTGGCAACAACATAGACCTGAGGATCAATGAAATAGATCAGAAGATGCAGAGGCCTCTACGGATAGACTTAGTCACCTGATCTTCGACAAAAGGGCCAAAAACACTTAATGGAAGAAAGGTAGCCTCTTTAACAAGTGGTGCTGGAAAAACTGGGTCTCTACATGCCGAAAACTAAAACTTGACCCAGGTCTATCACCATGCACTAAGCTAAAGTCAAAGCGAATTAAATATCTAAACATTAAAACAGAAACATTAAATCTCCTGGAAAAGAAAGTAGGAGGAACTCTTGAAGACATAGGGGTAGGCAGATGTCATGAACAAAAATCAAATTGCATGGGTAATACTTGAAAGTATTAACAACTGGAAGTTCTTCTCAACAACTATTGAGAAGTTTTTGCATGTCAAAAGAAATTACCAACAAAGTGAAAAGACAACCCACAAATTTTGAAAAAATCTTGACTAATATGCACTCAGACAAAGGTCTGCTCTCTAGAATTCATAAAGAACTAAAAAACGTTAAGGTCTCAAAATTTAAAGACCCAGTCCAGAAATGGGCATCCAAGATGAACACACACTTCTCAGAGGATGAAATTAAAGAAACGAATATATGAAAAAATGCTCCACATCACTAGCCATCTGTGAAATGCAAATGAAAATCATATCCTAGAAAGAATGGCTATCACAAACAACTCAACTAACAACAAATGTTGGAGAGGCTGTGGGGGAAAAGGAACCCTTCTCCACTGGTGGTGGGGATGTAGACTGGTGCAACCATTATGGAAATCAGTGTGTAGACTCCTTAAAAAACTAGGACTGGAAATCCCATTCAAGCCAGCTATCCCACTACTGGAAATTTTCCCAGAGAAACTGAAAACATATCATAGTGATATATGTATACCTATGTTTATAGCAGCACAATTTGTGATAGCCAAATCTTGGAAAAACCAAGATGCCCATCACCTGAGGAATGGATGAAAACAATGTGGTATCTTTATTTTTATTTTTGCAGAACTGCGGATTGAATTCAGGCCCTTGTGCTTGCCAGGGAAGTGCTTATTCTTATACTATGGAATATTACTTAGCTATAAATAATGATAAACTCAAAGCTTTTATATTTAAGTGGATGCCACTTGAAGACATATTTATAAATAAAATAAACCAGACTCACATGTGTAAATATTATATAGTCTCCCTAGTGTAAGAACTCAAAAGAAGAAATAAAAATAGAAAAGTATAACACAATTAAAAGGAAAGAGAACTTAAGTATTCTCTACTTTCAATATGTGCTCTCTCTACTTCAGTTTGTTACCATGTACGTGAGTGTATTTTTTTTTTTTTTTCAAGAAACAAGCTGGTCAACACCAAAAGAAAACAATGATAACATTTCATAACAATGAAAGACGTTTGAATATTAAATGAAAGATAATATACCTAAAAGCCCTTGACCAAGAAGATCTAGAAGCCCTAAGCGCACGTGATTGTTGAAATGAGTCTGGTTGTATGGTGTGTAGGTAACAACAGTATTAGTGGTTGTATCAAGTATTGACAACTCCAAGGAATACTGAAGGAAGAACAGACTTAGAATAGTATTACCAGCAACTAGGGGTCTCTCAAAATCAAAGCTTCTCTTTTGTGTGAATCAACTTATTGTTCCCTTTAAATGAAGGGCTCCTCTCCAAGACTGTTTGCTAATCCTAATTATTTTGCAGCATTGGGAAAACAAATCCAATATTAACATTTCAAGGGTTTTAAGTACTTTTTTTTTTCTTCCAAGGCATACAACTATTAAGTAAATGCCCTCAGATTAAATCTCCTGCAGCCTTCATTAGATAATCCACCAGTGAAAATATTTCTCTGAACGGAAATTTTGTAAAAATTCAAACCAGTAAGAAGTTAAACACCAGACTAATGTAAAAGATGAGGGTTATATAGGTGGTCCAAATTCAGGCCTGAAGAGAAATGGGGGGGGGGGAAGCAGTGACAGCCTTTTCTTCTTTCTTACACAGGACAAAAAGCCATCAGAACTGACCTAGTCAACCACTGATACTAATGTTATGAAATGTTCGTGGCTGAGGACCCTACTGCAAAAGGCAAATTGATAAGAGAAAACATAAAAATGTATTTCTTACTGGTCTTACATGACACCTAAGCCTTTATAAGGAAATTAAGACCCAAAGAAACAGTGAAATCTATGTTTTCCGTTTTTTTCATTAACTTTATTGAAAATCAATAATTATATAGCATATTAAAAATTATAGACAAATATTGAAATGTAAAATATATGGAATCTGGACAGAGTGAATTAGAGAAATATTTCTGAAATGAATACATAGCATGAGATTAATAATAGATTGCACATGCAAATTTCATGTATTTTTGTGGCAGGTTTGATGAGAACTGGACAGTTGTGAAGAAATATTGAGTAAAGAGTGTGCTTTAATGGTAAGAAACTGGGAAACTTAGTGATTTCTCATGTTAGATTCTTTGTTGTGCTTCTGTGTCTTGAGACCCAAAGAAGAGCATCTTTGTATGTATGAGAAGGGCACCTCTCACAGGAGGGTTTTATGATCTAACTCAGAGGAAGGTCAGAGAATCCTTAGTGGCTGGTCAAATAGCATGGCAGATTAAAATTTCTTTCTTTCTTTCTTTCTTTCTTTCTTTCTTTCTTTCTTTCTTTCTTTCTTTCTTTCTTTCTTTTTTTCTTTCTCTCTCTCTCTCTCTCTCTGTCTCTCTCTCCCTCTCCCTCTCCCTCCCTCCTTCCCCCTCCCTCCCTCCTTCCTTTCTTCTTCCCTCCCTCCCTCCCTTCATCCCTCTCTCTCTCTCCCTCTCCCTCTCCCTCCTTCCCCCTCCCTCCCTCCCTCCTTTCTTTCTTCTTCCCTCCCTCCCTCCCTTCATCTCTCTCTCTCTCTCTCTCTCTCTCTCTCTCTCTCTCTCTCTCTCTCTCTCTCTCTGTGGAGCAAGCACCTTCTTAGGCAGACATGGGCTGGGAGTTCAATTCCCTGCTTTGCCATGCTGACTCTGCCTCCGGGGCGCACTGAGATGACAATTGAGACTGGGCGTAGTGGTGCACATCTGTAATCCTAGCTCTTGGGAGGCTGTAAACAGGAGGATCACTATGAGTCTGATCTATGTAGTGAGACCCTGTATACCCTGCACACCCTGTCCTAAAATACAAAACAAAAAAAAGAAAATCCTTAGTGGTTGGTTGATTATGTCAGCTTCAGAATTTTTTTATTTTATTTTAATTTTTGTATGTATTTGGTACAGAGACTTACTATGCAGGTCAGACTCATAGCGATCTTCCTGTCTCAGCCTCCCCAGTGCTGTGCCACTATGCCCAGTTTTGATGGCTTGGTGTGCCCAGGCCAGGGCTGGCACAGCATGTGGTGCCAGGGATTGAACCCAGCCCCTGCACTTTCCAAGCAGGTGCTTAGACTGATGAGCTATCTTACTGGCCTTGATTGTGTCAGTTTGAGAAGATTAGGAGCTTAGATAAGTTGGCTCAGCAATTCTACATCCTAAGGTGGGAAGAGCTCACCCTAGGCTGGGTCTGTTGCCTGGATGGTATAAAAGGGAAGTGAAGGGCCATGGAGATAGTTCAGTGGTCTAAGCACCTCCCTAGGCAACCATGTGGGCTGAGTTTGGGTGTGATGGCACACTTCTGTAATCCCAACTTTGGGGAGTCTGAAAACAGGATGAGCACTAGGAGTCTGAGCACTAGCAGTACTCTGAGACCCTGTACAAAATATTCTTTTAAGAAAAGGGAAATGCCGCAAGGTCAGCCAAAATTTTGGCCCTAGCCTTTCAAGGTCAAGGAAGACTCAGGACATAGGAGAACCCGTACTGTAACATCATGGAGCTCAGTTGTGCCCCAAATTTTCTGATCAAGGAGATTATGGAGCCACAGAGGAAGGCAATTGATGATCTATAGTGTGCCTGGGGAGAGTCACATGGAGAGAAAACTTTCTCTCAGACTCTCACAGAGAGCAAACTGGTCAAGCAATGGCCTTGACTCATCCACATGGCTGACACAAAGGATCTACAGAGTGAGGTACAGGATTACAAGATAAACCCTGAGGGGACTTGACTGACCTCATCAGATACGAAAGCTACATTTTTTGTTATATAGGTCCTGCTTTATCTCGGTCTTAACCATCCAGCAGAAAAGTATGAAAATGAGGTATATGATGTGGGGCCGTAATAATAAGTTGAATTGTAAATGGCTACAGTCAACAACTTCTTCAGACTACTCACTATTATTGTGGAATGCTGGACTGTGTTTGACTGTGTCATCGAGTTTAGGCACCTGTAATGGTTTAATGACAATGGAGTGCCCATCTTTGACAGGTCTAGACAGAGAAAAGGGGGATACAAAGGAAGAACCATGATGTGTTTGTATAAACAGTACAGTTAGGATAAATATGCAGTACTTCTGCATAATTCTATGAGAAGCAAGATTTGCACTAATAGTGGTTGGGCAAGATATTATGTCGACTTCTAGTACTATGGACAACCACTAGGAAGATAACAAGGTAGAAAGTATTAATTATTGAAACTGTGGTATAATTCAGCTTTAAAAAAATAAGCATACAGCTACATTCTCTTAATTCATTGATTAGAGACATCTGCTCTAATAGAGTCTGTAAGTAGAATATCATGTATGCACCTTGTACGATAACAAACCATTATGAAAACAATTTGCAATGCATTAATTATTGAATCTGTCCTGTTTATTTGATTTGAAACTGTCTCATTGCTATTTGTTCTTCAATTAAAAAAAAAAAAAAGGGAAATGAAGAATGGACAGGCTTCTGTTCTTCAGAAGGGATCTAGTCCTGACTTTCAGCTCGGACATCGTTTCCTGGCATCTAGTGCAGACTCTTTGGCTTCTGCCTTGATCCTTCAGCCTTCTTGTATAAATTCTTCAGCTGCCTGTTGCAGACTCATTGGTTCCTAATATGCATTTGCATGGGACACTGCAGTGAGCTCCAGACCCTGAACTGAACCTTTCAGCCTCCAGTGTGAAGAAACCCTGTGCACGCTTCCTTATCTAACTCTGTGGCTGACCATCATAAGCCAATCTTGTGATTTCTTATGCATTTGTACATCTTGTGTTGTATCTGTTTCTCTAATGAAAGCCTGACTGATACAGACCTGGTATAGGGCAGAAGAGCTAAAGACAGTCTGAGAGCTCTTTGTTGCTGTTCTTCAGTTCCAAAGATGCCATATTTTGGGCTAGTATGTTCAGAATCCCATCATTCATCTACCACAAATGGGTAAAGTTTGAGCAGAACTTAAGGAAATAAAAAAGCATTCCTGCCCACTGACTCAATCATGAAAAGGAAACTCCTGTAATTTTTGTAAAAGTTTGGCTTCATGCAGCGTACAAAAGAATGATTCCCAAGGTTTCTCCCGTTTCCCCTAGGTTTTGTGAGCCTAAGCATATGGCTTGAGGTTGCCTGTGCCGTTTATTCCTACTTTCCCAGCACAGCTCCAGCTGTACCAGCCTTGATTTTGTCTAGGATGCAAAAATCTCCATGAATTTTTCTCTTCCTTGTACGGTTTTGCCATCAGGTCCTCTGTAGCTCCATCTGCCTCATCCTGGAACTTCTGTTTTCTAGTTTCTACTCATTATCCCTGGGATCTTTGACAAATCAGTTTCCATCTCTGTGACTACAGACCTTTGCTGATACCTTTTGTGCAGTTCCCTATGGCCAGTGTCAAATACATCCATTTGGACATGTGTTTGAGTTGTGCATCTTTCTTGCTTCTTATGTTCTGCACAAACAGAAATGTGTCAAGGATGACTCCTCCACCCATTTACACACTTTCAACTCTCTGAACTCTCTTAACAAGAGCTGTTTTTCCCACCCCTCCTCTGCAGGGGACTCTGCCTGTCATCTTAATTTCTTTGGTTATCTGGAGAGAAAAATGCGAAACTGTTGGCAGCACACCTAACTTCTCCCGCTTCTCTTGGTGAATCTCTCTTCCAAGCAGCAGTTGGTGGGTTCAATACCCCTAACCTCTAAGCTGCTCTAGGTAGCTTGTCCTCCTCTTATTGCCTGGGCTCTACCATTTCTGCCAGCAAATTGCATGTCTCAGAAATCTCATCTCTCCCCAGAATTGGACAAAAAGGTCTGGATGCTCAAAGTAAAGTTTATTAAGCACTCCTTTCCCCCTAATGATTCAGGAGGTCAACCAGTAGACTCCCTCCTGCTGGTGTTTCAGAAAAGCAGCCTTCTAAGAGAAAGGCAGACTTGGCAAGTTGCTGTGTTTGTGTGAGCAGAATTTCCCTGCAGAGATTCAAGGGGATGCTTTAGGCCACAGATGTCTGAAGGCCAAGAATGGAAACCAGGGGAACCTTACCCTGGAATACAGTTAGTCACTGAGCTCTGATTTTGGCTGGACTTTCTCCTTCTTTTACTATATTCTCTGCACCACATCTCTCACCCAGATTAGGCATTTCTGCAGCCTCAGTAACAAAGAGAAGAGACTGCCAGTAGGCAGTGTCAGGAAGCAGAAGATAGGTCTAAAATTGAGGTCCTTTGCTTACTTTTATAGTACATATTGTGGACCAGTTGCAAATGTGCAACAGAGAACAAATTGAGGCTTTGTGATCACTGAGATAATAATAGCTGATACTTTATAGTGCTCTTCATATACCAGCCAGTATATTAAGTACTTTACTTACAGTAATTTTATCATTATAATGACCAAGTGATGTGGTTGCTTTTGTTATGTGCATGTTACAATTGAGGAGACTAAATCTTGGATAGACTAAGCAAGTCATAGTAAGATCACCCAGTCAGTTACTGAATTATAATTCAGATCCAAGCAGTCTGCGACTCCAGTGACTGTACAATTAATCACAGCTCTATACTACAGATTGAACATCTTTAATATAAAAATCCAAAATCTAGAGTGCTTCAAAGGACACTTCAAGTATACTCCCCAAACTTCCTAAGTACCACAAGTGGAATATTTTACACAGTTTTATGAAACAGTTTTATGCAAGGTCAAAAGCATTGTATGAAAAAAAGACCATTGTATGAATTTACCTCCAGGCTGTAGGCATAAACAAATATATGAAGCATAAATGAGTTTCATGTTTATATTGTATATGAGCCTCATATACAAAATATCTTGTTATGTACATGTAAAAATTCAAAACTCTTCTTGTTTGAAGCATTTAAGATAAAGAATAGTCAACCTATACTAGAGAGCTCTAAGGTTCTCAGTCTTTATTTATTTATTTATTTATTTTTTTGTCTTTTTGTCTTTTTGAGACAGGGTCTCACTATGCAGTTGAGGCTGGCCTTAAGCTCACTTTGTAGCTCAGGCTGGTCTCGAACTCACAACAATCCTCCTGCCTCAGCCTCCCGAGTGCTGGGATTACAGGCCTGTGCCACCACGCCCGGCTTTCTCAGTCTTTATTTTAAGGGGTAGACACACAAATAGTTTGGTGGCCTGTAATGCAACACAGGAAACCTTAGAGACCGCTAAACCAACAGTCTCCTGGCAAAGCACTATAGGTTGTTTTGATCAACAGCCCCATTGTGTGAAAGAGTGAAGATGATTTTTAGTTTTGACCTACTACAGAGGAAAAAAAAAACAAAAACAGACAATACTAAGATGAAGGGAAGAGGAAAATAGTTACACTACCTCCATTTATTTAATAAAGGGGTGTCTCCTGTGTGTTAGATAACATTTAGGGCCTGTGCTAGACTCTAGGAACCAATGACTTGCAAAAAGGGATGCATCTTTGCTATTTCGGAAACTTACAGTTTAATAGGGTAGAGGGACCCATATCAAATAACAACACATGTTAATTTCAAGGTATAATTATCATTTAGGGCTACAAAGGAGAAATCCATGGAACTTAAAGTAACTAATAGGGATGTGGCCCAGTCTACCTCTTGGTTAAATGCATTGGTCAGAGGTTTTATACAGTGCCTTTCTTGAAGGAAAAATGAAGTTGATTCTGTTTTGCTTCCTTTTGTGGTGTGGAGCCCAAACCTAGTACCTTCAGACTGAACCACATCTCCATCCCTTTTATTTTTGAGACAAGTTCTTACCAAGTCATTAAGTTGCTCAGGCTGGGCTCACACTTGGAATTTTCCTGCCTTAGTTTCTCAGAATACTGAAATTAGAGGTCTATGCCTGGCTAATTCTGATAATTTTGAGTGAATTAAACTTCCAGACAAGAAATCACCTTAGTTTTTGATTAGAAGAAGTTTGACCAGAGGCAATTAGGAGCATGTTTTTGCCTTTAAACTCCTTTCTTCCACTCCTACTTAATTTGATTTTGATATATTATTTTTCCTGTTCCAGTGTGCCTTTCCTTATACTGTACTCCTAAATCATGGTCACCTCCTTTTCAGTAACTGTTTTTCATTGGCCAGTTGTCCATGGACAGTTTGTTGACAAGTCTGCTGTCACTCTTCAACTTGGAAAAAAAAAGGTATGGGAGCCAGTCAGCTAACCTTAATTTCCCTCCAGGCTTCTGTTTACTTCTAGAAGGTTTATGTGAAAGGCCATGATATTCTTTACTGTTTATTAGATTCAGTTCTTTACAGATTGCAGACTATTTTGAGATTATTGTTTTCACCGAAGAACATGTAATTGATTATTAAGAAAAGTATACAGCACCTTCTCTTTCTCCTTCCTTCCTTCCTTCCTTCCTTCCTTCCTTCCTTCCTTCCTTCCTTCCTTCTTTCTTTTCTTTCTTTCTTTCTTTCTTTCTTTCTTTCTTTCTTTCTTTCTTTCTTTCTGAGGACTACCACTGAACTGTATCCTCACTCTCTCTTTTTTTTCTATTCCATCTTTACTCCATAGTAGAAAAGACTAGAACACTCAAAGTACTAACAAAATGATATAAAGAGTAATTATTACACAGCAGTCTAGGATATCTTATATCATAACACTATTTTTGTATGTGGTAATTGATTTTCAAACCTTTTCTCTTTTTTTGAAGGTCAAAAAAAATCAGATCAATTTCTAGAGCTTTATCCATTAGCGGTTATATTTAGTTGTAAATTGAGAGAATGATTTTTATTTTACCACTAATCTGCCACAACTGTCCTTTGCCAAAGATGCTCTTCATGTGGACAATGAATACAGTCCAAAGTATTAGATCATTACCTTCTAAGAGGGACTTTTTGTGTTTGAGTTTAGATTTTACAGTCTCGGTTGAGTCAGAAGTACTTGAGGGACAAAAAAAAGAACTCCACATTTATTCAAAACATAATTTCACTGCCCCATTTCTTATGAAAACTATAGCATTCAACCAGGACATAGAAACAAGCACCAGAAGCCCAGGGACAGCCTTGCAAGACACACTGGAGACTTTGATGAGATTCTTGAGGAAAGAGACCATACTCTAGACCACCTCAGAGTGTTGAGCCCAGCTGCTTCTTTACAGAAAATGCCTTGTTTTCAGGAGAATGCACTTTCCTTATTTCTGAGATTGCCTCCTAGCCTGAGGAGTGCTGACAAATTCTTTCTAGAAGTTCCTGATCTAAACAGTCTGAGTGGTCCCTTTGATCCATTTAACTTGAGCTTTCACTTCCAGGTGACCAACTCTGCGTGCTTGTGTAGAGAGCTGCGAGTAGCCACGCCTTAAAGACACAGCCACACCTTAAAGACAGCCACACCTTAAAGACGGCGCTGGCTTCCTCTTTTATCCTCACCTGGGGGTGGATGCTCTCCATAGCAAATAACTTCTCGTTTTGGCTAAGGCTAAGGACTAGGGCGTTGCTTCCGTGTACCTGGACCTATCGGCTGTGCCCACGTGGCACTCCAGGGTTGGACGCCCACTGGTTCAAAAGCCATGAGCGGGCTTCCCCTGGAGAGACTAGGAGCAGGTAGAGAGCAGTGAGACTAGAAGGAGGAAGCAAGAAAGCTAGCTAGCAGGAGAAGTAGTATTGTATAGGGGTCCTGAATAAACCGTGG